>JAGFMF010011830.1:1311067-1385493 GCA_019455555.1 Galemys pyrenaicus | reverse complement strand
AGGTATTCTTTTGAATCAGTGTATTTGTGTCTTTGGGGTATATTCCTAGGAGTGGGATTGCTGGATCATATGGAAGTTCCATTCCTAGTAGACTGAGGATGGAGATCAACATTTTAAAATTTTTTTTTAGTTTTTTTAAGTTTTAAAGACATTTAAAACTTTTTTTAAGTTTTAAAAACATTTTAAAACTTCAACTGAATGATAAGATGGAGGAAGCAGGGCAGCAGGATGGAGAGGAACACTTATAAATGCACAAGCATGAAAAGATTTTATTTGTTAAAATGGGTAATGTTCAAGGGAAATAAAATAAATTTTGATAAATGTTCCATTGTACTTTATATATATAAATAATAGCATTAGAATAATAAAAACACAATATTATAAAGCAAATAAAACTTTTAAAAAATATATAGATAATTCTGCACTTGGAACATTTAGACAAAGACCTATAAAATCTGTTTGAAATTGTATAGCAAGCCAAATTTAGATCTGGCAAAGAGACAAAGTTCACCACTAGCTAATTTGGTACATTTTCACTTCCAATTTGCTAAATTAATAATTAGAACTTGGTAAGATTTATTTTTTTTAACTAAAATGAAAAATCATAAGAGTTTAGAGCCTTCTAATCTGGATTTGGCAATAATTCAGAGTGAACCAGGTAATGTTTACCTTTATACCATTTAAAAATATTGATACATTAAGCAAATGAAATGTGTTAAGATCAAAAGTTTTTTTAAAAAAAGATTACTTTTCTCTTTTAAATTGTCCAAACATTTTATATCAAAAAATGCTGTTTTATAGCTAACTCACTCTAATCACACAAGAGCCTTTTCTATTCATAAGGAGTATCTGAGAAATTTATGCTTCAAGGCATGATTTTTCTTCAGAACTTTAAATATATGAAACTCTAATTGTTTATAAAATATTCATAAGCCTTGTTGCTGATAATTCTATTCACCATACTTCATGGTTGGGAAATGAGAACTTTTTATTCACAATTCCCTTTTAAAAAGATCAGGGACTAAAAAATATTGACTCCTGAAAGACAAACATAAAATAATCCCTTGTCATGAGTTCTACAACCCAGTGTGACTGGGATTCAATATTGTTTGTATTGACCTATTCCAGAAATAGCCATAGAAAGAACAATTGGAAATGTTCCAGAAGGATAAGAATGAGACTAAGAGGAGAGTAATTAGGTTAATGTGTTTAATGTTCTGGGAAAAAAACACATGGAGAAGATTTTCTTCTATATCCATGAATATAAACAGTCTCAATGAAAGAAATGTTGAACAGGCTCAGTGAAAAAAGAAATAATTTAAATATAATGTGTCAAAGCATTTAAAATACTGATACTTAACAAAGTGTATTTAAAGTATATTGATTACAGTCATAAATTTATATACTTCTTGTGTAGATAAATTTGTTATCATGATCCATTCTAAATTATCACTTCAGATGATTTTAATCTACATAGAAGGCTAGCAAACTCAAGTGAAACTGATTTATTCAAGAGAATTATTCATTTAATTTCCACCATTTATATTTATGTTCCCTTTCCATTCATTTATTCATTTCATCTTTATTCATTTATGCATTTATCAAATATTCATTTAAATGAGTTTCATTATAACTACAGAAACTGTAGGATGAGATTTGCAGTAAATTTATTCTTTTAATAGGTTTATTATGGCAAAATCCTCTAAGCAGATAAAGCCTGCTTGACCCATTATGTTCACCACATCTCTTTAAATTTTTACAACTTTTCTCAATCCATTTCATTTCCTTTCCTTACTGAAGCTTTCCTTTGATTTTATTGAATTGCCCGTAATCAGCCTTAGTATTTTAGTATTTGATGTACTAAGTATTTATTTATGCAATGAATATGTTATGTTATAGATTTTATATAGAAGTCATTGAAGAAACTTTCCCATTCACAGCCAAGCAAATTTATTTCACACTATATAAAATAATAATATTTTGAGTTATTCCTTGTTATAATACTCAGTCACTAACACTGTCCATGGACACCTCAAATTGTTTTTCTGCTCATGTTTTGCTTTTTTGAATCCTTTTGTTTTATTTTCACTAAAATTAACTTGATATTTACTAAAAAGTAATGACATTTTATCATTCTCATTATTAATATATGTTTGTTTAATGATGATTGTGTACATACTAGTCTTATGAAGTCTGAAATCTTACTTTCTTCTGAGCTTTGGCTGGACCATACAACTTCTCTTTCTTGCCATTGAGTGTTTTCCCACATTCACCAATACAAAAATAGGAACAGACACAGAAACAAAGAGAAAAATACAGAGGGTGAAGCATTTTTACTTAACTCTTCATATTTTAAATTTAATGCTCTGTCCTCTCTGTTTTTTGATTGGAGTCACTTAGTTTTTGTAATTTTTTGAACTTTTGTAATTTTTTTGTCCTCCAGCTTTACTATTTATTCATATATATGAACTTCATCCCACCATCTTTACACTACTTTGATTTGGTTTGATTCCTTTTCACAGGTTACTGATTTTCGATTCTTACTTTCCTTGTTTTGGTTTTTCACCATTCTTGGTTTCATTGTATCTGAAAACTCGGTGTCAGAATCCTTGACTAAAGCAGTTCTACTCCTATTATTCCACAAGATGATTTTTTTCCCCCAATTTGTCCTGCTATCATTTTGATGAACCCTATTATGCAATGTTTGTAAATATTTTATAGGATTGCATCACAATTCAAATTGGTGAATACTGAGAAAAATTGCCATAGTTAATATGCCTTTTATTAGCCTAGATTTTGAACATAAGAAGAGAGGAACAATATTTCCTACTTATTTATATATTATGCTTCCTTGTATTATTTTAAAATTAGATTGTCCTATTAAAGAAGGAAAGGAAAAAGGTATGAGACCCATAGGTGGCAAACAGATATCACTTCTTCTCTTTGACTTTCTATTTTTATTAGAGGTAAGCATAGTTATTAGACAAGCTCCGTGAACTAGCAGCAACAGAAGTATGAAAATGATGGACCAAACTGAGTGTCATATGATAGCTGATACAGGATCAAACACAAAATTATATTTGTCATAAACTGATGTACAGAAATAGTGAGTAGAAGAACATTGCTGAGAGATACACAAATACTGCTGACCTTATAAATCTCACAGAAAAATAAATACAATATATTATAGTTTGCATAGGCCACAATGGTTAACCTAAGTCATATAACAATTGTGCTTGGGAGAAGAAGGAAGCTACCTTATAATAAATTGCTTTAAATTTCCATTTTTTGTTTAAATTTCCATTTGTAAAATTATGATAATTCAGTTATTTTCAATAAAATATTTTTAGGTTTTAACATTTTATTTAATAAAAATGTAGTTTTAGTAACAACAGATTTTATGTAAATGAAGTTGATGATGATGTAAGTGATCAATACTAACTTTATTGAAGTTCGAGTCTCTATTATGTCAGTAGTCACAACACAGAAAAAATTTCTCATGAAGGCCCTCTATCCTAAATGTATTCTGATGACATCTTTAAGTAGTAACAGAGAGAACTGGAGAGATATGTGTATTGCAAAATTGGAATTTGTACACAGGAAATCAAACCTTACATATATAAATAATATCCCTCAGATCATATTCTTGCTACAAATAAAGTCTCTTAATTAGGTTGTTGTTGCCCATTTCTCACCTACTGTGGGCTAATGCATCTTTTCCACTGAAGAAAAATCCATTGTCAATTATAAATTTGATGCACTGTTAAGGCTATGTGGACTATCTCAGTTTAATCTACAATTCACTCATTCCTAAATCATCACCAGTAGAAAATTCACAAGGAGAAATGCAAAGAGAATATCAATATAAAAAGCAAATCAAAATATTTCCAATTTTTAGAATAATATTCAAAAGATAGTAGTTGGAATACCATAAGAAGAAAAGAAAGGAACACCATAAGCAGGAAACAGTGAGGTATAAAGGCTAAGAAATTTCCCAAGTCAAAAATTTCAAGCCATACATTCAGGAATTTTAAACAAAATAAATACTGAAGGTGGAAACAGGGTTATCTATACTTATAAATATCATATTCAAATGCTAGCAAACCAAAGACAAAGACAATTTTGAAAGATGCCAGGGAGGAGTGGGGGAACCATAGGTATAGGAGAACAATGATTAAAATTATAGAAGAAATACATTAGAAAGTACACAAAAAATAAACATTGTAAGTTAAAATATGTTAATTCAGGGGCCTCCTTAGTGGCGCAAGAGTTTAGGTGCTGCACTATGAAGCATCCACAGCCACTGAAGCACAAGTTAGATCCCTGGCTAGGGAGGGGGCCCACATGGCGCAGCAGACCTCTCCTGCCTCTCCCACTGCTTCCTCA
Organism: Galemys pyrenaicus; assembly: GCA_019455555.1. Classification (NCBI taxonomy): domain Eukaryota; kingdom Metazoa; phylum Chordata; class Mammalia; order Eulipotyphla; family Talpidae; genus Galemys; species Galemys pyrenaicus. Next base: position 1,381,107 of record JAGFMF010011830.1, on the reverse strand, counting down.
GCAGTGTATTTCAGTTGATCTGCCTGTTCTGCTTCCCATTCTGTCTCTAGTGAATCCTCTCACCTCCTGCGACTCTGGCCTGTAACCCAGCTTTTGTGTACATAAATAAATAAATCTTCAAAAAATTTGTTAATTCATAAAAGGAAAAAAAGGTTAAATTTTCCTTCAAAAGCGAGGTAGATATCAAGCTTGAACCAAACTTTTGTCCCACTTGGTCATGATGTAAAATAATTTTATGATTTTATCAAGGATTTTGTGTTTGCATTCATTAGGGATGTTGATCTGTAGTTTTCTTTTTGTGTATTTTCTTTGGTTTTAGTATTAGTGTGCTATTTTCTCTCTTAAATGTATTTGGTAGTATTTCTTCTTGATATTTGAAATTTTTTTAGAGGATAGCAGTAGTTCATATTTGAATGTTTGGTAGAACTTGCCTGTGAAACAAATGGTCCTGAACATTTTTTGGGGAGAGAGTTTTGATTTCGGTTTCAATATCCTTGCTCATGATTGGTTTATCAGGTTTTTTGTTTCTTCCCTATTCAGACTTAGATGATTGTATAATTCTAAGAATTTGCCCATACCATCTAGGTTGTAGAACTTATTTACATATAAGTGCTTATAGTGATTTCTTTATTATTCTCTTAATTTCTATAGTGTTTCTTGTAACTTTTTTTTTTGATTTTTCATCCTATATATAACACATACTCAAATGTTTACACCTTGAAAATTTTAAAGAATTGTATTTATACGGGGTTTGTATACACACACTGTTTTCTTGATTTGTTGACTGAGAGTCTAGAAACAATGGCACTCCTGCACAGTAAATGTAAACTAATGCTCAGACTTCTAGTAGCATCTCCTATAAAGGAAGCCAGGGTACATTGACAAATGAGAGATCCTAAGATTGACACAGGAGATATGCCAGAAACATTGAATATCTTACACTCCTAGACATTCAGAATTGAATGTTAAAAATCCATAGTACTTGACACATGCAAAAGAACAGAGGATTCAAGACAAAGACCTCCATTTCCTTCTTTGGAGAAGTGTGTATTTAGATCATCTGCCTCCAAACTAAACCTAAATATACCCTATACATTTGACTGCAGAATTGAGGCTTCCAGGAAAGGAGAGTGATGGGTGAGTAGGAAAGAGAAGAGAGACACAATGGTCTATTGTAAAGATTATGAGTGCTTTAGCATCGGTGTGGTATGCTCCTATACCTTTAAATCATATACAGCGTTGTAAAACCATGTTACTGTAATAAAAATAAAACAATTTATAAAAGAAGTAAATTTATAAAAATAAAGATTCAGAATGTAACATATTTGAAAAAAGAGAAAGCTCCAAAACCCCAGAGCTGGAGGAATTATCAACAGTAGTATTAAATTATAACCCAAAGTATAAAAAACCCAGAGTCCATGTTGACATAAGTTATTGAATAAAGAAATAAATGGCAAAAATATACAAATGTTTTATGTGGAAAATTACAGTTTATGTACCTCTAATTTCAAGGAAGTAACTCCCATTAGGTACTGGTTGTGCATAGTGACTTTACTTTTAAGAAGAAATCTGATGAACACTCTCTCAGCTATTTAATCAAGGTTAATGTGAAAAATGTAAGCCATTTTGATGTTATGTGGCTTTGATATGTTATCATGAAAATGGCATTTTATCTTTGTGATCTCCCTTTGAGCAACTCAAAATCCCAATCTAATCCTAAGAAAAATATCAGACATAAACCAGTGATAAGACATAAAACAAAATACCTGGCCAATGCTCCTTAAAACACTTGACTTTACTAAAAACAAGAAAATTCTGAACACTAGATTTACTATGGTATCCTGAATAGGATTTTGGAATTAAAAAAAAAAAAGAATACTAGGTTAGAAATAATGAAATCTGAGTAAAGTGTGGGCTTCAGTTAATGGCAATGTATCAAGATTGGTTCATTAATTGTGACATGTATATCATACTGTGATGATTAATTTTATGTGTCAACTTGACTGGGACATAGAGTTCCCAGATACTTAGGTGAACATTATCCTGGGTGTATCTATGAGAGTCTGTCTGATGAAATTTATTATGAATCAGCATCCTGAGCAAAGCAGATGCCCAATGCTAATGGGCCTCATCTAATATAAAGGTAGTATAAGGGATAATTTTCTCTCTGTCTGTTTTTAAGTGGGATGTTGCTTTTCTGTATTCAGACTGGAATTTATATCACTGGCTCTCTTGGATTTCTAGCTTGCAGATGACAGCTCATGGTGTTCTCAGCCTCTATAATCACACAAGCAAAATATTTACAATAAATGTATCTACATTAATATTATTGGATTGTATATGTACATGTACATGCATATATAATCAGTATGTATAATTATATAGTATATGTAAATATCGATAAAATATCTGTATATTATATATAATTGTTTCTGAAGAATACTGATTAATACACATATAAAATGCTAATATTAAGATAAACTTGATGTTGGATACATGGGAACTCATATTTTTGCCACTTTTCTATTAGTCAAAAACTATTATAGAATGAAGTATGTTTGAATATTGGTGATTTAATAATCTCAGGATTTTGCAGGATTGCATTGCAGATTAAAAATGTTAACCTTGTATCTAGAACAAAGTGTCAATAATGCTCCCAATTATTAGTGCATCATGCATGTTTATGTTGTCTTTTTTTTCAATATTCTCCAGTGTTAACTATCTCTCCCGAGTCAGTGTTTCCTTCCATCTTCTCTGTAGATGCATGTTGTTAGTTCTGCTGATGATAGGTTTTTGAAACTTAAAAAAAATGATCAGAGTGACTTGTTAAGTGAGTAGTTATGGAGCTATATTTCGCTTTTTATAATATCCCACATATTTTAGAAGCATACAAAGAATAGAAAACATTTTTAGGAAAACTACCGCTTATTTGATGAGTTTTTTAATGCTTTTTTTATCATTTATCTTGCTATTATGTACTTTTGAACTTTATTACACTATTTTCCTCCAAAATGGAGTTAAGGTCATAAATATGTAAGCTAATAAATAGATGACAATAGAATCATAGTAATAATGCAGTCTTATCATGTAAATAAATCTCCTAACAACACATATAAACCCCTCCGGCTAGAAATGTTTAAGTTTTGTAAATGGTGGCTGAAGTCATAGACTGTTACAGGTGGTGCCCCCTGGAGGAAGTTGCTGATAAGGATAGATAGCCCCAGGGAAAATGCTAAAAAGTATTGAATTTTGAGTTGGAGACTGAAAAGTAATATAGAGATTGTAGAACAGGTTGTGGATTCATTCAGTCTTCAGGATTTCAGCATTTTTGGATCTTCAACTTGAGGTCAACAGATTTCCCTCTCCCCACCACCACCACCACCACCACCACACCAATCTTCTGGAAGGCTGTTGTAGACCCCTGAAGTTGGAGGTCTCCTGCAGCCAACCTCAGAGAGGAAAAGTTCGGAAGATTTGCAATTAGCCAAGTGACTGGAAATGTCCCCAGTTTTGCTGCTGTTATAGCCTAGCAGGGAAGGTGAAGACATGGAGCCAGACACCTCACTGAGTTGCTGACCTGCATGAGTATGGTCAGGTCCTTCAGCCACTAAAGCTGCTGTCTTGAGTGTCGCTTGTCTGGTGCTATGCTGGAGCATCCCTATAGCTTCAGGAGTGTCTCCTGTTGCATCTTCTGCTGTCTTCATGAGTTAGAATATGAACCAGCCTAGAGTCTGACTGTCTCATGCTCCAGGTGGCAGAGGCGGAAGACAGCAACTTGGACATGTGGCCTATTGTTCAGGAAAGGAGCTCTGCATGTCAGTGGCAGGAAGATGCCATCTTAGCTGCTTTTGTTTAGGACTGAAAAACACTGGACACTGCTTCAAGTGAGGTAAATGACCATTTTTTGTCTCACTAACTCTTTTTTCACCCTGATTTGTTAAATAAATCCCATTGTTAGTTCCCTGAAACTGAGTAGTCTTGCAATTGTGCACACATGGGTGAAGAACTCAGACAGTAACCAATAAACTGTATGAGCAGTGTCCTTCATTGGTGTTAGTACCCTTTGCTGCCCTATATCAGTGTGAGTGATTTAAAGTCACACAGATAAAATATTTGATATTAAGCCCTTGTAAGCTATGTTTTCAGTAAGTTTCTTAAGGTCTCTGTTGTTCCTCCTATTTATAGATAAAATTAAGCAGCTAAATACATAGAAGAAGGAGCTAGAAAGATATGCTCAATAAACTGTGATACTTATGTAGTAATTTCAACAATAACAAAATAATTTCCTTATATTTGTTCATCTTGAAGCTTGAGTGTTGAGGAAAAAAATCTATAGAATGTTTTGGAGAACTTACATATTATTTATTGTCAGTGTGATATTTTTTTTCCTTCCATCACTCCATTTCAATTGGAACTAGAGTTTAATTTTTTTACTTAAAACAATCCCTATGTCCCTGATATTACACTTAAAAAAAAAAAACAAAACTGCATTTGATGCCTAATAATGAATGTGAATATATTCTGGAAATAGTAACAGTACATTTATTTATGGGCTATTGTTTTGTTTTTTCTAGCAGTTGTATTTTCATTTCTCATTGATACTTATTCCTTTTCATTCATTTTATTCAAACTATCGTTAGTGTCCCATTTTTCTTGTCACTCAATCCTGTTTTATGTATCTATGACTGTGTACTAGTTAAACTGTCTTCTCTCTTTTCAATTTTGGTTATGAAATATATATTTTTACCTAGTCATATTTTCTCACACAAATTGCCTCTTTTTTATTTTGTTTTCATAAGCTGTATATTCTTTTCCACCCCAGTTTTAGAGACACATTTAGGTACACAAGTGATTTGCTGTGTCAGTTGACTATACTCCAGAAATGTTACAATATTCAGATTAATCTATTTTTACTCAACATCTTGCTCATCATATCTCTCTCTCATTCCAATATTAATGATTTTTAAACAGTGTCCTTTAAAATCTTAATTGTCACTGCACTTATACTATCTTTTCCTTTCCTACTAATTTTGAGGGTAAATTATTAAAAAATATGTTCAATGATAATGTAGGGTCATTTAAATATAACTGATATAAATACTCTGATTTTATATAGAAAATCTCTGATATTGAACTGGGTGTATTGACAGCCAGTTTTATGCTTTTTCTAGAAGTAAATCTATTTTATTTCCTGAAGCAAAGTCAAGAAATGTTTAGTTCCCAATAGCCCCATTTCTCAGTTTGAAGAATATTATCTATCAGACGAATTATGCATAATAAAATTGAACTCTGTCAAACTTTTACATTCTTCACATGAAAGTAAATATAAGTTGATATAACTATTATTTGCATTGATGCAGGGAATGGAGATTAGAGTGTTAAGACTTTTTTTCATCATGCACCACTAAGCATCAATTATTGGTAGAGACTGCTGGGTTTCACAAGTAGTTCAAGTTAAAAAGCAAAGCTCAACAACAACAAAAAAAAAATTCTTCCAGTTCATTTCTAAGTGCAAGGAAAAGTGGGTGCTGTTTTATAGGCTGAGAAGGTACTTATCAGTTGAAAGTACCAATTTAGCACTGAAGATTGCTAATGGGTGCTGCAAGATGAGTCACAATTTTTAAGCATTCCTGGAAGAGGGTTGAAAGTTTTATAGCTTAGAGGACTGGGGGCTGTGGGGGCTGTTTCTTAATTTAAGTAAGCCTAGCAAAGATTTAACATAATTCACCTTTTGTTGTCAAACAGCAAAGTTTTACTTTTTTTCCTGTGGAGAGTTGTGTATATGTGTTTAGTTCATTTTGGTGACATTAGAAATTCCAGGGGCCTCACAAACATCCTAAGGTGGGTGTGCATCTGAGGGAGCTGGCACTGATATGCTCTGTGTCCTGGAGTTGAGCCCATCCTGACATGATGCTGCTGAAGTCCAGTCCACTGCTGCTCACATGGCTACCCAGATTCCCAGGAAAATAAAGTCAGGCTACATTGAAAAAAATTCTCAGAAGCTTTGGGAATCAAAATGAGTATTTCATGTCCTATTCTCGTTCTTTCATTTAAAACTTAAAAGGAGATTATATTGGCACCTGTCATGATAGCAAATATTAACAAAAAGTGCTACTACTGATTGAGTAGTACTTGTTCAAATGATTTTCTTCTGTCTGCCATGAACTAGGGATTTATGTGTATGTTTATATTTTTAGGCATTAATTCATTGATTGCATGGTCTTGCTTTTCTCATTTTATGAATAGTAAAAAATTAAGACTTTTGGAGGTCAAACAATATACTTGAGATCTCTCAACTAGTAAGCAGTGAACAATGGATTGGAAACTCAGATTTTGTCCTTTGACGTTTGTATCCTTAGCCAATTTTTCACTTTTTTATTAAAATTTAATTTCAGAACAGCTAACTCTGCTTATGATATGCATGACACTTAAACACTAGCACCTAAAGCATACTGTTTTTCTATTCTCTTTATATATCAAATATATCCTACTAAGATAAGTGGGAGAATCTTTCCTTTTTCTGATCCTTTGACTGACAGAAACATTTACACAACCTAAACAATGAACATGGTCACTGCTCCACAGTTGCATAATAAAGACCTGAAATCATTAGGTACACATAGTTCACTATTGCTTTCAGAAATTGTGTCAGAGTCCTATCAAATATACTGCCTTGGGGATTCTGGTGCTTCATGAATAGTTTCTGAAATGAATAATTTTATGTTTGGGGAAATATTATACAAACACTCTGTGTACACTCTAAGTATACTGGGAAAACTAAAAAAAAAACAGATGTAGTGATTAACAATAAGTAAATAAATACACTAAAGCCAGCTTAATTTCTTTCACCACTATAAGTCATATGTGCTTAGGATCCAAAGGAATACTCTCAAACTGTCACTAAAAATAAAATCCCACATCACCCATCTTTTTAGATTCTGCCCTTGCCTTTGAATCATGTTTCCCATTCATTTTTTATGAGACCCTCCATTCATTTCTCTTTTTGCCTTCCTGTACAAATCCTAAATAGCCGCCCTGTTTGTGATTACCACAGTCACTACAGAGCCTATAGATATTCAACAGCAGGGAAAAAATAGATAAATAAAAATAAACCTGAGAGCCAAAGTAAATAGAAGATATTTTACAGAGGAGTGTCTCTCATTTTTAGATGATTACCACTAAGAATAGAAAGGTAAGGGGCTCGGTAGTACCCTAGGGGTTAAGTCTTAGCACTATCACCACTGCAGCCTTAGTTTGATCCCTGGCCAGGGAGATAAACCACACAGTGCAGAGACCTCTATTGTCTTGCTCGCTACTTCTCTCAGCAGTGTATTTCAGTAGATCCACCTGTTGTGTTCCCACTCTGTCTCTGGCGAATCCTCTCACTTCCCATACCTCTGCCATACACTTCTTCTATGCAAAAAAAAAAAAATATATATATATATATAAATCTTTAAAAAATAAAGAATAGGTGAAGTTTTGTGGAGAAATTAAACAACACAGACTAGATAGGAAAGCAGGGAACACAATTTTGAAAAGCCAATGTGAACAATGGCCTTCTGTGTGAAGGGATTGCTTTTGGGGTCATGCAGCCTGGGCTTAAAGCCAACTGTGTACTTTCTGACTTCGTGACCTTAGATAAGTTATTCAATTTCCATAAATCTTGGTTACCTCACTGATAAAATTGAGATGGTGCCAATATGAGTACTGAAAGAGTCATCATGAAACAATTAACACAATGTGAAGTATTCAACAAACAGGAGCTACTGGGCATTAATGAAGAATCCCTGCAGGAGCAGACACATCAGAACTTAATGATCTTTTATAAATGACACATAGTAGGCATTCAGTAAATATTGGTTTAATGAAGAAACACTTAACAAAATTGATTGGAAAGTAGAAATGAAAAGATGCCAAAAGAATGAAGTTAAAAGTGAAATCTATTTCTTCAATATTTTAAATTCAGGTATAAAAATGGGGTAGTCTCATTCACGAATGCCTGTACTGCATGCTACCTGTATATAATCTGGACATCTGCTGTGAATTCTAGAAATGGTTCTGGTTTATCTGACCCTTTGCTTTGTTTCTCTGTATTCCACATCTGAGTGGAACCATCCATCTGTATTGAACTTCATATTAATCTAAAGGGATGAAGCAAACAAGTGTCTCTAACTCCTGACGATACTAAAGGAGTTTACACTTTGAAAGTGGATAATTTTAAACTATGGCTAGTTTTAAACATGTCATATGGTGTGTGAAAATACTCCTCAACAAAAGTATTTTATTTGTAGGGTAGAAGGAACAGACCAATTTCTGTTAGCCCCATTGCTGATATCTGGAAGCTAAACTCAGTTTTTAAAAGTGTGCTTTTACCCAGGACATTTCTCAGCCTCAGTACTCCTTTTGTGGTAGGATACAGTGTTTTAGTTCTTGTCTCACTCACAAAAGCAGTGAACATTAGATTACATTTAAAGTGTTGCATCGATTCAACCACTAACTCCAGCATTTTACTGTAGGGTATTCACGTGTAATTTCAGGTATGAATTACTGTTCACTAATTATGACTCTAATTATCTTTTTATACTCTGGGTCAGTTCATTAAAACTGTGTTACCCAGTGACAACTCTTTTATCTTCTTCACTACATCCATTGTCACAACCATTTTTGCCAAATGCTCATCTTCACATATTAAATTGAGGTTTGCCTACAGTCTTCAACTGGTTCCTTTATGCATTTAGACATATTTTTAGCCTAAGTGCATTTTCTGTGCTTTAAGAAATCTTTAAAGACTTTAAGAAAATAATTGAAGCTATTACTAGCAATACTAAAGTGCATTTCAACACTATCAAAAAATGTAAATCTTTACCTAGAGGTTTAAAATTTTTTTCTTCTTTCCTAACAAGAAAAAGGATATTCAACTACTCCAAAATAATTTTAAAGGTAATAAATAGTATAATGAATATTTATTTGTACTTGAAATATGCATAAAAGAAAGAACAAAAACAAAGTATAAAACAATAATTTTGAAAAAAGCAAGTTTAATTTTATTATTACTGGTTGGGTTTAATTGTAGCTGTGGAAAAAAAATTGTCCACATTAATTTCCAAGAATCTGTGAATGTAAGCTTGCTTGGAATTGAATTCTGATTTCCATACTTCTCTCTCAAGGAATAACTTTTTAAAATTACATTTAAGATCATTAAAGATGTGATTTTAAATGTTTGAAAGTAAGCATTATTAGAAAAAAATCTTTGAAGAATAAGTTGTTAATTTTAGTCTTTTTTATGTTATCTTTTCATATCTGTGATATATATTTGGCCCAATGGAAAACAATATAAGTCACTTCAGAGGATTGCATTAATAGGATTATTTGACACTTTGTATCTGTAAAAGTTTATTTGTTTTATATGGAAAGAAAACTAAGGTATAAATTGTTCCTAGATTATTAATAATGAAGCGGAGATTTTTCATTCATTCATGGATTTAGTAAATTTTTACTCAATACCAATTATGTACCATTCTATATGGTAGAGATGCAACAAAAAATACATAAAGAAAGTCCTGGCCTCAAGAATCTTGTCTTTTATTGCAAGTGGAGGAGGAACTTTCAATAAATATAAACAATAAACATATAGATACGTAGAGTTGGGAAATCAAGAGTATCTTGGCATAATGTATGTCCAGGTTATTTGCACAAGAAGGGAGTATGTAGGTGGTGAAAGTGGTAAAACCAAACATGATTTACTGTTGGATTGAATTTGGGGTATGAGAAAAAGAGAAGATTTAAGTTCTAGACCTGTCTACCTGGAAAGATGAAACTCATTAATTAGAATCAGGAAGACAATAGTTAAAGTGGGCTTGGAGGGATGATATATTTGATATGCTAGTTTTCAGAAATCTATTTGATATTCAAAATGTTGAATAGGGAGTTAGAGATATACACTGCTGAGAGCTCCAGAACAGAGACAATATATTTGGGTGCATTTAGTTTACAGATAATATTTAAAGAAATACGACTGAATGAGATTACCAATAGAGTGACTATATAGGAAAACTTTTAAGTCCAAAAATGAATATGAGACACACCAAAGTCTAACTACAGAAAGAAAATCATAAGTTCACCTTTTATGAAACCACTTAAAAAGAAATGATGATCATGACTGCAATTAGGTAAAGTGTTTATAATAGATACTACTTGAGTATTTAGCAATGTAGAGGTCATAGATGACTTAATAGAGACAAGTGTGGTGGAATATTAGGGTTAAAATCAATATTGTAGTGAATTCAATAGACAATGAGCAGAAAGGAATTGGAAAGGGAAAATACTGACAATTCTTTCAAGGGATTTAGTTGTAAAGATCAGCAGGAAAATGGAGGAGTGGTTCCTTTCAAAATGGTTTATTATTTTTTATTGCATTATACTATTGCATTGCAATATTTTGTAGGTTTTAGATATCAATCATTGTGAATAAACATCTGTGTTTTCTACATTAGTAACTCCACTAAAGATACAATTCTTCTCCATAGAATAAAGCCCTTTAAAAAATCTTAATTCCTCTTTATTAATAAAATCATATGATTAAAATATAAATATGTAATTGTGATCATTTTTTTTTGTCTATTTTATTCTTCTTATCTCCTTGTCCCTACCTCCCACCCTCCTCCTAACTTAAGAGCTTTTGGGATGTTAATTGATGTCCACTGCTTCGAAATTATTGAATTGTCTGCTATGTAAATATCTAGTTTGGGTTTTTTTTTAAATAATTTTGGCTTGTATTGTTGCACATAATTCTCTCAAGATCCCTCCACGATGTTGACGATAGCTGCATGGCATCCTTTCTTATAGTTGTGTAATAATCTGTAGTATATATATATATATATATATATATATATATATATATACACTGCATCATCTTGATCCAATTATTCTTAGTAGTCATTTAGGATGCTTCCATGTCCTAGCTATTGTAAACAATACTGCAATGGCCATGTGGAACGTTTGGGTTTCCAGAATGAGACTGCTGGGTCGCACAGTACTTCTATTTTTATTTTTTTAGGGATACTCTAGATTGTTTCCCATAATGGGTGTACCAGTTTATATTCTCACTAACAATGTGTCTTACTCTTCCTTCATGCTGATAATATTTTTACTGAGAATACTGCTGACAGTTTGATTGGTGTTCCCTTATAGATTGGCTTTTTTTTTTTCTCTTGATGTTTTCCATATTCCATTGGTCATTTTTTCTCAATAGCTTTATTATAATGTGTCTTGGTGTGTGTACGTCTGACACAGTTTTGTTCAGAACTCTTTGGGCCTCTTTGACCATAATGTCTGGTTCATTTACCAGATAGAGATGGTTTTCAGTGATTATTTCTTTAAATAAATGTTCTATGTCTTTCTCTTTCTCTTCTCCTCAGACCCCCACGGAATGGATGTTATTTCTCTTTAAGTTGTCCCAGAGGGCTCTTATGTTATTTTCATTTTTTAAATTCTTTTTCTCTATATTATTCTACTTGTATGTTCTCCAACATTGAGTTTTCAAGCTCATTAATTCTCTCCATTGCTTCTGTTATTGAGACCCTCAATAGTATTTTTTAAATTAGTTGTTGTGTTTCTTAGCTCCATTACTTCTAATTGTAGCTGCCTCATATATTCCTTATCTTTATTCTTCTGTTGTTTCATAAACTGCTTTTTTTTGGTTCTTTAAGCATTGCCAGAGCTCTTGCTCTTAACATCCCTTCTACCAAGCTCTGAATCCCCACTGTGGTGGGCACATTTCAGGGTTTTTTTGTTTGTTTGTTTGCTCTGGTATGTGAGTGTGTTCTTTCTTCTCATTTTTAAATTTTCATGTGTTTCAGACTGCTGTTTGCACCTCTTGACATAATCTGGTGTAGATATTACATATAAAGGTGGCTGTGGTATAGAGCAGCAAAGAATCACCTCCAATAGACTCAGTTTTTAACTTGTTATTATGCTGAAGTTTCCAGGGTTGTGTAGGGGGCTACAGTGCTCACCTCCTCTTGGCCAGCTCCTGTGTCTTAGTGTCTCTTACAGTCCTGTGCTCTCTTATACTCTAGACTACTTGTTAAGCATTAGATGTAGTGTTGAGCATAACTCGTAGATGACATGGGATCACAAACCAAAAGTTGTTCTCTTTTTCTTTTCTAGCATAGTTTTATACTGGGGATTTTACTCCTGTTATTGGTAGGTGCTTGGGCTCTGCTTTGTTCAAATATTTCTTTGTTTTGATTTTATGCTGATGTGGGAGGTACAGGTGTTTTGTATATCTGATCCTGTACTTCCAATAGTACCTTCTTCCATGGGGAAATCCCAGTCCTCTAACCCAATTCAGGCTACCAACCTATATGGAGAACCTCAAACTCAAGCCAGTATTTCTCCCTCTGTGTCCCCTACAGCTCTCCAAAAATATAGCCTCCATCATGAGGATATTTTGAAATTATGCAATGATCCCATTTATTATCATAAATTCACTCTCTTTATCATCTTTTCATGACTCTTGCCTTCAAATTTTTGCCATAATAATTTTTATTGTGGTATTGGCACAATGGTATTTTTTTATTTTCATTTTTCCTTTGATATTTATTAATTAGAATCTTCCTTAAAAGAACTGCCCCATCTCACACTATTTATTCAATCAGTTATTTATGTCAGAATTGGATATAAATATATAGGATTTATGTATATGGTACATATAAATAGCTAGAATATGTCCAATAGAAATCATTCAAACATTATATTTATTGCTGATAAAATTGCCCCGTATATATATATCCCTATTTGTTATGTTTTCCAACCTATCTCCATCTGCATCTTCAGATAATGAATCTCATTAATTTCTGTTTACCCTTCCTGTATTTCTTTTGCACAAATGTGTGGATGTGTGAATATTTTCTAATTTTATTTTTATTATGTAAAAAACAACATATGCAGTTTTGAACTTTGCTTTCACAATATACCCAATATATATATATATATATATATATATTTTGCCACTGTAACTGTCTTTAGACTATATCTTTTTCTATTGACTTTATCTTTTTCTATTACATTCTTACTTTCTAGAAACACAAAATATCCCAGGTTTATCTTGCTCCTTTCCCCACCCCAGGTTTATCTTGAATAACTTGTCTAGAATCATTTCTCCAAAAATCATTGGTTCATTTTATGTAAATGTTATTTAGAAGCCCAAAACTGGGTGAGTTGTGTTTATTACTTATACATCTTTTCAGTGGCAGAAATATATCAATAAAGGCAAATATGCATTTATTTCTCCATTATCTTTGTGTATGCATATATACACATAGCCATGTTAAAAATAATACATATAGGATTCTTATAAATAATATGTAATTTATGTATGTATACCTATGCATATATTAAACCATGAGTTTATACCAATAACTGATCCTGCTTTAATGCTGCAGGGTTTCTTCTATTATTCTCCTTTTCAGTATGAAAAACTTCTTTCTCCAACAGTGTGAAACTTACCTCTCATTGCCAAAATGTATTCATTTAAGTAATTCTATGGTACTCTTAAAGTAGTTTTAGAATTGCTAATCCATATTGCTGTCGGAGAAAAATACTAACTAGAGCACAATATTTGCAAAATTTATTTGTATATAACTTTATAATATATAATCAGAATATTGCTTTTTGAAGATATTTTTAACTATTTCATTTTGCTTATCATTCAATTGTAATAGAGTTATAGTTATACATTACTGTTTTTATTCCATTTTGAATTTCCTCCATATTCTGGTTGATTTAAATTGCTTATTTATTTTTGCTTATTTATTTTATTTTATTTATATTGCTTATTTATTTTATTTTCAAAATATACCCTTTTTTTCACAATATATATCTGCTATCATTTCCTATAAGTTTGTAGATACATTCTTCATTCTTTTTACAGTGGCATATTATTTCAATTTGTGAAAGTACAATAGTTTATTCAATTATTAAATATGTATTAACTATTAAATATGTATTAACATTTAGAAAGGATTTTATTACTGGTGGCATAATTTTACTTATGTGTGATTTTTTAAAAAATACTTATTTTTATTTAGTTATGCATGTAAGAACTGTGGTGTAGGCCAGAGGTTTGGGGCATGAGAGGATTCATCAAAAACATAGTGGGGAGCAGAACAGGTGGATGTACTGAAATACACTGGTGAGGGGAACAGCAGATGAGACAGGAGAGGTCTGCTGTATCATATGTGGTTATCTCTCTGGCAGGAATCACACTCAGGCTGTATCAGTGATTGCACAGAGTCTTAACCCCTATGTCACCATGAAGGTCCTGTATGTTAATGGTTTTTGTGACTTATGCTTCTCTAGCAGGTTATATATTTGCTCCTTTTCCCAAAAAAGGATGTTACTTCATTGCCCCTTGGTCTGTGGCTCACTTTGGACAGTGATTTGTACATTTCAATAAGATACATAATTTGTAAGTAGAAGCTGTAAGAGCTAGCTCATGGTTGACCATGCATTTTTACCCTTGTGCTACAAAACAGTCAATGTATTTGATAGGGTGTGATTTATCAGTCTGAATTCTGGAACAGGCAGTATGGAGTAAAACTTCCTCCAAGACACAGTCGTAGTAAAAAGTATTCAAGAAATAAAACACCATGATTATATACTACTGAGATTTGGGGATCATAAATTATTTTAAAATAACCTTAACCTTTCTGAAGTAACATACCACACATATTTTAAAACAATAAATAGTCTATGTTTTCTATATTAGCTCAGCTTAATATAAAAACATACCACAGTATAGATATAAAACAGGAATTTATTCCCCACATGTCTAGAAGTTGAATTCCAAGATCAAGATGTCAGTAGATTTGGTTTATGATGAAACCTGTCTTCTTGATTTGCAGATAACTACCCTTTATGCCCTGTCATCATTATCACGTTATCTTTCCTGAGAGAGAAAGAAAGGGAAGGAGGGATAGAGAGAGAGACAGTCAGACAGAGAGAGAGAGAAATAGAAAGAGAACACACTGGTATCTTTGATATTCTCCTCTTCTCAAAAGATAATTGTTCAGTTGGATTATAACCTCACTCAACATTAATTACTTTCCTAAAAGGTTTCATTTATCTCCAGATAAAAGCACACTGAATTTGGGGAGGTATACATTCATTCCATAATATTGTACTAGTAACTGAATGTTGGAAACTTTTGAAATTGTACATTCAAAATATAATAAACTATTATTCAATTCAAAGTATTTTATTATGTATTATCTAACTTTATATTAAAATGGTAACTAATTGGTTAGAAATTATAAAATTTCTCTAGAAAATTGTCCTTGAATTATACTATTTGTATTTTAAAAATTTATATTAGATGTATGTAATTTTTGGAAATTCAGTAATGTAAATTTACTGATAGTTTGTATATACCCTTACCTTTTTACCAGATATAGGAATTGGTCTTGTTGCTACATGTTTTTCAATTAAAATAGATAATAACATAGTTATTAAAGTAACTTTCTAGTTGTAAAATCATACATAGTGTGCCAGCTATAAAAATTAATAGTGTATATGTATATTCAGGTAACATTACCTTACAATGTTGTTTGTGCTTTAGATATCACCTTCCAATGTCATTAGCCCACTGATAACACATTCCAATATTTTCCATTCTCCTTCTGACATATTTCACTTAAAATAGTCCCTTTAAGCTCCATTCATGTTGTCACAAACAACAAGAGCTTATCTTTTTGGTAGCTGAATATAGTCCAATATGTATATATACCACATCTTCCTGATCTATTCATCTTTTTTTGGTCACCTAAATAGTTCTCATAATTCCCAAACACTATTATAGTGTTACAGTGAACAATATGTGTTCATTTTTTAAATTTATCATTCATTCATTCATTCATTCATTATTTTTTAAAGATTATTTATGCATTCAAAAGTTAGGGTGAGTCCAGAGGTGTGGGGGGTGAGAGGATTCACCATGGAAAAAGTGGGAGAAGAACAGGCAGATCTACTGAAAATACACTGTTGAGGGGAACAGTGAGCAAGACATGTGGTTCACCTCCCTGGATGGGGATTAAACTTGTGCTAGAGTGGCTGCCAACAACTTCATAGTGCTGCCTCTTAACCTCTTGTGCCACTAGGGAGATCCTTATTTCCTATTAAATTATTGTTTTTATACTCTGTGGATAGACTTGGAGTAGAATTGCTGAGTCCTATGAAAGATCCATTTTTAATGTTTTGAGAAGCCTCAAAATTTTTCACATGGATCAGTACTTTCCCATGGACTTGTACATTCCCACCAAATGTGCAACAGGGTTGCCTTTCTCCACATCCTAGCCAACACTTGATGTTTTGGGTTTTGATGTGGATCATTCTCACAGATATGCGGTAGTATCTCATTGTGGGTTTGATTTGCGTTTCCTGATAAGTAATAATGAGCTTTGTGTGTGTGTGTTTGTGTATGTGCCTGTTAGCTATCTCTATGTCTTCTTTGGAGAAGTATCTATCTACCTCTTCTTCCTTTTACTTGACTAGTGCATTTATTTATTTTTGCTGAATTGTATGATTTCTTTATAGACATTGGATATCAATCCCTTGTCAAATGTATGGTACACAAATATTTTCTCCCTTTCAGTAGTGTGTCTTTCTGTTTTAGTGACAGATTCTTTTGCTGTGGTGACTCTTTTAAGTTTGATGCAATCTCAGTTATACTCTTTTAAATTTATTCTGTTAAAGAAAGACAAATCCACAAGGTCATCTATAAAACCTATACAGTATAATGTTTCTTTTATATAATTCATGATTTGGGGTCTTTTGTCCCTTACTTTTGTCCATTTAAGTTAATTTTTGTGTATGGTATAAGATAGTCTAGTTTCATTCTTTTGCATATCATCATCCAATTTTTACCACACCATTTATTAAAGACACTTTCCTTGTTCCAATTCATATAGTTGGCTACTTTGTTATATATTAAATTCCCCTATAGTTACAATTTTTTTTTTCCTGCTTTCTCAGTTCTTTCCATTGATCTCTGTAGCTGTTTTCGTCCCTTTACCCATACTGTTTTGATTATTGTAGATTTGTAGTATAGCTTGAAGGCAGGGTATGTGACACTGCCATTCTTCCACATTTTTTTTTTTTTTTTTTTTGGTGAGGGCTTGGGCATCAGCATTTCTTTGATTGTTCCGCATCTATTGTGATTCCATTGACCTTTAGTAATGTTGGTTATATCATATATAATATATAATATTGCAATATAGATATATACAGATATCTACATATATAGATATATACATATATCTATATATATATACATATATCTATATATCTATATATATAAACAATGTCTATAGTTTCCATTGTATAAGTACTTCACTTCCTCTCAAGTCTACTGTGAGGTAAAATTTTTTCTTGATGTAATTTTATATTGGATTGTTTACTGGACTTCTTTCTATTTTGGCCCATTGTTTACATATAACAAGGCAACTGATTTTTGTGCTTGGATTTTGTGAGCTGTCAGTTTGTTGAAATGACTTATTGTTTTAATTAGTTGTTTAATGAAGTCTTAAAAGGTCTCTCAATATATTATTATGTCATCTTCAAATAATGATAGTTTTATTTGAAGCTATCATTAGATTCCCAAAACCATGAATTACATAAAAGAAAACCTAGACAAAACATGATACTACATAGATTTTATAGATGTGCTTGTGCATTTGTCTCTAACAGAATAAAAATCAAAAGAGAATATAATTTATTAAGCTTCATCAGTTGAGACTTGTGTAATTTTCTATCTAGGACTTCTAAAATCATTTTGAATATTAGCGGTGAGAGTAGACATACTTGTCTTTTATCAGATCTTGGTAAAAAGGCTTTCAGTTTTTCATCATTGAGAACATGTTAGCTGAGAGATTTTCATATATGGTTTTTATTATGTTGAATTATATCCATTCTATCTTCAGGCTTTACAGGGTTTTAATCATAAAAGTGTTTGAATCTTATCAAGTAATCTCAGCATCCATTGATATGATCATATGGTTTTAATCTTTCCTCTTAATGACATGGTGAACTGCTTTGATTGATTTTTTTATTTTGAACCACATGTGTGTCCTTGGATTTTGAAACATATGTGATCATTCAGCTTCTTTCTATCTGAGAATACTTTTATTTCTTCCTTGCAAGATATGATAATCTTAACTGACATTTTATATCTTTTAAGTATTTGCATGCTATTAATTCCATTGTCTCATTGCCCAAATTGTTACTTCAGAGAAATCCAATGTTAGACTCATCAAGGTATATTTATAAGTTGCCAGCTTCTTCTCCATTCCCTTTGTAGCAACATGGATGGGGATGAATAAATAAGGAATGAAATATATTCTTATTTGCTTATCATGGGCATACTTTTGGTCTCATAGTGACTAAATTGCAAGCCAAAATTATTTGCTTGATTGTGAATTGGCTTAATGTGAATCCTGGTTTAATATGAATTACAAAGGAAGATATAATAATCTGATTTAAAATATTAATTCATCTTTCAGAAGAAAATAAAACTCTTCTACTCCCTTAATCCTGATGCTTACGTTTACCTCTTTTCAGTTGACTCAAAGTGATGTGGTAAGGATTGCCATACAAATGACCATATAAGGTTTTCATTGTTGTTTTGTTTGGTTTTTAGATAAGAACATATCCTTTTGAATTTTCGAAAAAATTAAAGTAGCTTTAAGTATTTAAAACACAAAAACATGGCCTCCCTGGTGGCACAGGGGTTAAGTCTCAGTACTGTCAAGCTATCTTCAGCCACTGAAGCATGGATTCAATCCCTGGTGAGGGAGATAACCCACTTGGAGCAGCAGACCTCTCCTGTCTTGTTATCTGCTCCTGTAGGTAGTGTATTTCAGTAAATCCCCCTATTCTACCTTCCAGTCTGTCTCTGGTGAATTCTCTTAACTCCCACACTACTGGCCTAGATGTAAGTTCTTAAATTCATAAATATCTAAAATCTTTAAAAAATATACATGAAATCAAAACTTTTGACTCTTCAAGTAATTGTGATATTTGTATTTGTACCATCTGTTTGGAAATAGAAAGTTTCTGGAAAAATACAATTTAATGAGCATATTCCATAATATTGATTTATAAATCTTAAATTATTACCTATCTGTTATGTTCTCAATATCCGTTTATTTTTCTGAAAAATCAGATCTTGTAGATTATCTTTAAAGTTGTTTCTAGCTTTTTATTTTTTTTACTTCTAATTATTTTAAATACCTACTGTCAGACTTTACTATCTCAAATCTTACCACTGATTACAAGATTCTTTATTAATACTCCAAATTCAGACCAAATTTTTTTTAAGATTTTATTTATTTATGCATATAAGAACTAGGGTACAGGCCAGAGGTGTAGTGGGTGAGAGGATTTGCCAGGGACAGAGTGGTGAACAGAACAGGCAAATCTACTGAAATACACTGCTGAGGGGAGCAGCAGGCGAGGCAGGAAAGTTCTGCTGCACCATGTGGGTCCCCTTCCTGGCTGCAGTTGAGATTTTTTATTCAATAATACTATTAATATTTGCCTTTCTTTGGGCTTCCCTGGTGGTGTAGCAGGTTGAGCACCTTGGTGTGAAGCAGCTGCAGCCACTGTAACATGGGTTCTGTCCCTGGCCAGGGAAGGGACCCATATGGTGCAGCAGACCTCTCCTGCCTCACCCACTGCTCCCCTCAGCAGCGTTATTCAGTCAATCTGCCTGTGCTGTTCCCACCTCTGTCTCTGGTGAATCCTCTCACCTCCAGTGCCTCTGTCCTGTACCCCAGCTCTTGTATGCATAAAAAAAAATAAATCTTAAAAAAAATTGCCTTTCTTTTTGATGGCAGTTATTGACCTTTCTGTAAGTGATTATTAGGTAAGGGTCATTTTTTAAAAAAATTTGTTACCTGAAAGCTAAAGAATTTAATATCTCATTTTTAATAGTATGGTACATCCCTTTCTTCATTAACTATGTAGTACATAAGTAATGCACAATTTAAACTCTTAGAATTTCTTTATCAGCGGATAGCAAAGTACTTTAAAAAATACTTTTCTGGCTTGAGGTAATAGTCTACTTTTTAGCTGAATCCACTCAAAGCATTGTGAACTGCTTCTATATGAAAAGACAAATGCCACTGACATTAGTCAGGTTTTGAGAGTAAACTTGCCACAGATTGAATCCACCCTCTATAAAATTCACAAGGAAAAAATTATTGATGCAGACACATTTTCAATTTTTAAGATTTTAATTGGATGACGTTGCCCTCCTTTATTTCCATTATTGGTTTTCTGGCATGATTACTAGATCAGGAAAAAAGAAATTGAAAATGGAAATGGAATGGCATTATATGAATAGAAAAATAGAAAAAGATACTGTATAACTGCAATGCCCAGTAGAAATACTTTTACAATTGGACACAGAATGACCATATTTACTTTCTTTAGTAGAGTTGACATAAAATAGGAGACAAGAAGGTCCTGACTGATAGAAATGTAACACATTTTTCAAATGTTACAATTTCTATTACCACCCAAAGGAGAAGAAATAAAAGTCAATATTACACTTTTCCAAAATGCATGCACTGGAATACTGCCAAATAATTATGTGGCAAATTTTGACCTGCTTCAAGATAGTTATCAACAGAGGGTTCAAAAGATCAGCAGTTTTGCATCTAGAAATTCAGAAGCCTAATTAAACTTATTTATATATTCTAAAATCACTTTTATTTTTAAAGCACTATTAAAAACTGGCTTACTCATTTGATTCCTGAGCCTTTCTAATTGTGACAGATGTTAAACTGCTATAACCCAAGAAAAAAAAAACATAAAAATCTTCACTTGACCTGGATCATTTTCTAAATGTTTGAATGTCAAAATAATTTCCATTAGCTGTCATTGAATAATAAGAAGAAAAAGGAGAGTGAAACTATATAAATTAAATATCCTATATATACAATGTAATATATAGAGAGAGAGGTTAGGTAGATATATAAGCACAATAATTTTACAATTTATTTTTGTATCATTTCCCCTTATTTCATATCTCACTAAGGATTTAACTAATAAAGCAATAAAAAAACTATTAACATATGTTTTAAAACTCTTTAACAAATGTTAAAAGCAGAAGAATTCTCCGGTAAACTGATTGAAACAAAAAATAATCAAACTACAAAAATAAACTGTTATGTAATGTGTTCTACCCTTTAGAGCTTTTCTAAAGCTTTTGGAGTATTAGAAAAATGGAGTCATCCAAATTCCAACTGCAGTTAAGGATAGTTCACGGTTTTATCCAGACAAATTAATCCAACATTTTCACTTAAAAGAAACAAAAGTCAGTTTATTTCTCCAAACCTATTAGTAGTTATAATAAAAACTTTAAGTACTTCTACATTTTCTATCACATAGTATTGGATAGAGATGGCATTTGAATGATTTGATACAGAAAATTGAATTAACATTATGGGGACAAGATAGTGCAATAATTCCACTATTAATAACCAAAAGCATGCTTAGTACAACAAAATACTACAAATATTTATTTAATACTTATCATAAGTAGTTGAGGCCTGACAAATAAGACAGTTAATGGGTTAGAGAAAGAGTTCAGGGATGACAGTCCAGTAAAGAAGTATTTGTAATATAAGACATAATTAAATGGGATACAAAGATGGAAATAGTGTGTCAAAGTATTTCTGTGCAAGATATAAATTCATCCACATGGGCAGAGATGTATGTATGGGCAGAGATGTTTATACAGTTTTGTGAAAATTCACAAATGGATACTTTTAAAATGTTGGTGAAGAGTAGTATGGTGTAGTAAAATACTATGGGACCAAAATGATGCATCCAAATATGAGTTTTAGGGATTGTCAAATAAAATAAATATGCAATTTGTTTTTATTTAAACATGAAAATACTGTACCAGTAGTATGATAATATCTCTACTGGATCTATGACAACTTAGGAGAGTCAATCTTTATTTCACATATTACTCACAAAATAGAACATAGACTTTCTGCTCTAAAGGAAAAACATACTGAAAGCTAGTGGAAAAAAAGAAAAAGAAGAAAACACATGATCATTCATGTAAATATGCTCTTAAGCATTTTGAAGAAACAGATCATTGACTCATGCAAAAGCTTTTCAGCTTATCTTGTAAATACGTATTTAATGACTTTGTAAATTTCAGGTCAATGGTCCAATAGACCAAAAAGTCTTAGAGCTGTTATGGTGTATCCTGTAGATGAATATTTAGGGAATTTTAAAACTGCAGATTATTGACTTGATTATTGATGCAAAGTAACCATTGCAGTTTATCAGGTTATTAAATATCCCAACATAAGAAGCATATTTACAGGATGCATTCATAATTTATGAATATAATTAAATGTAATTACACTTTCAAAATGATTTGGTTAATTTTGTTCACTCTTTGGTACCTTTTTTCTTCTTGTCCCATGGACATATTTCCTTTTTGTGTAGGGGAATAAATGTTTTTTCCCTGACCCTCTTAGTGTCTTTGGCTTTGGTCTGAATAGTAAACTGACAGACAAATTAATCTGAATAAAACACAAATTTATTTAGTATGTTTAATATGATGTAGAGCCTTCATAAGCATTCATAAAGAAGCAAAGACCTAAAGAAATAATTCTGTGTATTTTTATGCTAGGTCTGAAAAAGAATGGACAGTTGTATAAGAACATCATAAGAAAGGAATATAAGACTAATGTAATAAACTGGTAATAAATTAGCAGGACTGTTAGGGAAGATTCTTCTCTGTGTCCCTGTGTCTTTTCCTCTGGGTATATGGAGGGCCACTTCACAGTTTTATGACTTATTAAGAGCCAAATGTGCAGGAAGGCAGACTGACCTTCTAGCTTCTGCTGTTTTCTTCAATTCCTTCAACTTAAATTCATTATGCCAGGATGGCATATTTTGTGATAGAGTTGTGTTCTGAACTACATCACCAGTATAGGTATTCTTGACTCTAACAATTTTATAAACCTTTTTAAAATATTGTAAAATTTCCAATAATTCACATTATCTGGTGTCAAAAATTTTCATTACATTGTGACTTTGTCAGTTATAACTCTGAGAGTGATTCTGAATATATTCTTCTATATGGAATATTTAAATATTTCATTTAAAATTCCATTCTTGCTTTAAATAAAAGAGTTAAAATCTTTTCCCTCCCTGTTGGTTAAGAATATGGCATGCTTTCCTGTTTATGGTATCTATAATGTGTATTTAACTCTGCCTGGATGAGCTCATTGGTTTCAGTGATAGTTATAATTATGTGTGCATTTGTTTGTGACAAAAATTAGTCATTTAACTAAAACCATATTTTTACCAGAAAGTTCATATTAGTAAAAGTAAAATGATGTGTATATTCTTCTAAAATGTCATTTTAGGATAACAATTGATGATGTGAGGTAATCTAGTGTGACATCTACTACCCATTGATCACCCCTATTTTTTCTGCTGATCTGACTGGCTAATGGGGTGTACCTACCTCCTTTACTGCTCCATGTGCTTCCCTCCCAAAACTGCTTGGTTAGTGAAAGAACACAGCACCACCTTCTCTGAAGAAAGACATTTTCTTTGATCAAGGGTATAGGGCTAACTATGTTTCCTGCTAGAACCTCCAAAAAAGCTCTCAAGGATAACATCTGTTATCTGTGTCACTTTTCTTTTTTAATATGTATTTGACTTTGGGGAAAATGTGTTCAAATCTGACTCAGACTATATTTAATATATTTTTGAAATAATTACAACAAAAAACTATTTCAATCAAAAAATTCAGGATAATGTTTGATATCTAGATATGTTTCACATCATTTAAATATCACACAAAAGGAAAATACTGGCACATTCTAGTTAAGGAAAATTTTAAATATGCTTATAGACAGCTTCCTAAGCTTTAAAAATCAATATTCAAAACCTCCACGTGTTCTATTTGGATCAGTAGTTGATAAATGAGTGGCCTCTCTTTCATTCTATTTTTTGTTTCCTCTTATGAGCTAGGAAATATTTCTTTTGACGGGTGCTATTTGGATGTTTTATTGTCTTTTATTACTTTCAGGAAGAACTCCAAATCTTAGAGAGATCATAAAAGTCTGAAGTACTTTAATACTTGGATTCCAATTTACCATCCCTGCCTCATCTCCTTAAACATCCCACAAACTCATGAAGGACCAGCAGGTTTTCCAAAGCTCCCTGCTCTCTCAAGGTCTTGTGTCTCTGTCAGTTTTGGTTTTTATTCCATTTTAGAAGTGAAAACCTATCTTCAGGTATGCTAGCCACTCATAATTCAAAATGAGTAGGCTACAATTCTCATTCTCAAATGGCTTTATTAATATTTCTGGACTCTGTTGCCTCATCTTTTGAAATCATTCTTCACATCTTACAATAAAGTTAAGTACATCTTCTAGTCCTACAACTTCTTTCTATGTTTTCATTGTAACTATACATTCTGTTATTCTGTATTGAGGTAATCTATTTCTTATCTATTTCCCCTACTCTTTTGTGAGTTTCTTAAGGAAAAGGACTATTGTATTTCCCTTCGGTAACCCTGGTCTAGTTTATTACATTTTATTTATTAAAATTTCATACATTTTAGGGAATGAATAATAAAGGAATAATTTAAAGCTAAAGTAAATTCTTTTTCCTTAAGATTTTTTTATTTATGCATACAAGAACTGGGGTATAGGCCAGAGGCACAGGGTGTGAGAGGATTCACCAGAGATAGAGTGGGGAGCAAAACAGGCAGATCCACTGTAATAAACTGCTGAGGGGAGCAGCAGGCAAAACAGGAGAGGTCTGCTGCACCATTGTAGGTCACCTCCCTGGCCTAGGATGGATCTCATGTTGCAGCGGCTGTGGATAGCTTCATAGCATTATGACTCAACCATTGTGCCACCAGGGAGGCCACTAAAATTAAAATAAATTCTAAAGCTTTATGTGTAAAGTGTTACATAATTTTTCTATTTTACATTTACTGAGAAATGACTATTAAAAACAAACTTTCTTCTTGTGTATTTTTTAATTTCTCCTTTTGGTTTTGAAAACATTTTCATTGTGTATTTGGGTACTATGATATTATTTCATGCAACTTTAGAGCAGTTAAGTATTCCTAGTGAGGTAACCATGTTGTCGTAAAATTTCTCTCTAGCAATGTTTCCTAATTTAAAGTTTATCTGATATCACAACAGTTAAATCAATTAAGTTTTGTATAGTGTTGGTTGATTTGCATCTTTCTAGTTTAATTAACTATGTTTTCTTTTTATTTAAGATCTTTTTTCTTCTGTGTGGCATGTAAGTGACATTGTTTTTATATTCAGGTATAATATTTGTCTTTAAATTTGGATATTTAATCTGTTTACATTTAATGTAATTATTGATATGGTTCAGTTTAACTGCAAAATTTGGTACTGAAATTGTTTCTTCCAAATATTCAGCATTACTTTTTTGACTTTCTTTTTTCCTTTATTTTGGGTTAAATATCATGATACTTGCTCTATTTTTATTACCTTTTCAGTAAAATAATGTTTTACTTTTATTATAGTGAAACCATCAGGTATTACAAAGTGTTTACAAATTCATTAGAAACAAATAAAATTGCACTTCTGCCATTTCGTAGCAACAGAAAGACCTTAGAATATCTTCAGTTACTCCCATTCAACCTTGTGATAATCTTGGCATGTCAAATGACATAGATATGCACTTCCTATCTCCATATATTATGTATATGATATCTGTATTATCTTGGACAGCCATGCTTTATATAAACCTACATATGTATTTGATCTTTCTTTTATTCTTCATTCTTAATAATATCTTACTGTTTTGATTACTAATAATTTTTTTGCTGGCTAAAGGATTAATTATAGCATTTCCTTTAATTAAAATCTGCTCATGTCAACATCTCTGAATTTTTATTTCTCTTAATGTATACAACATCATTATAAGATTCTATAAAGGTAAATCCATGAAGCAATGTACACATGCATGTGTGGATATATGTACATATAACTGTAGATAATTTTTAATGTTTTAACAGTTATACTTTCTAATGTGACTATTATAATTTTATCATTTACATGGACCTAATAATGACTTATAATAACAGCATAATACCAAGGACATCTCCTCTAAGTTGGTTTATTAGTTATTAGGAAATATTTTTGCTTTAACATGTATTCCTTCTCTAACATTTTTTTCTCATGTAAATATTTTTTTAAAGATTTATTATTTATACATACAAGAGCTGGGGTACAGGCCAGAGTTCAGGGCGGTGAGAAAGGATTCACCAGAGACAGAGTGGGGAGCAGAACAGGCAGACTAACTGAAACACACTGCTGAGGGGAGCAGCAGGTGAAGCAGGAGAGGTCTGCTACACCATGTGGGTCCCCTCCCTGGCCGGCGGCAGGGATTGAATTCATGCTGCAGTGGCTGCGGTTTGAATCATAGTGCATTGCTTAACCCACTGCGCCACCAGGGAGGCCCATCATGTAAATAATTTTAAATATTGACCATTAACTAAATTTTCAGTATTGGTGACAATATGTTGAGATGTTAGATCTGAAAAATTAATTGCTAAAATTATCAAAACATTATCTTAAATATTTTTAATATAATGAAATAAATCAAACCATTCTTAGAACTAATGTGACTAAATTTCCATGTAAATTCTTATGATATAAACAAAAATAAAACTGGAAAAAATTATTTAAAAATTCTTCTTTCTGCTAGTGAAACCAAATCTTTAATTTTTGATTTAGTTTTCTAGAAACACAAAACAAACTTGGAAGTGAACATGATCAAATGTATTTCAAGAAAAAATAATATTAACCTAAACGAAAAATCATGCTCTATAAGAAAATATGTATATATATAACCAGCACTTTTTTTTCATTAAACTTGTAGTTTTATTATTGTTATGAATTTCTACTTAAAAGGTTGATTGAAGATTTTTTAAATGCAGTTCTAATACAAAGTTGTTAATATTAGGCTAAGATTTCCATCATATAATAAATAACCAAGCCATTGCAGCAATAGCATCTCGCTTTATCTCCCTAAAGTTTCAGTCTCAAATTTCCATAATGTGTATGTGCATCTAACTGATATATGTACTCATGGTTTTGAAAGCCTACAACATTGTGAGTGAGAGAATCTGGCAGTATTTGTCCAGCAGAACTCCAGCATTTCTTTGACCAGTGATTGCTTGTATCTCATTAGTATTATTATTAATATTGTTGGTCTCTAGATCAAAAAAGAAAAAAAACCTTATATGCTCCTGGATTTCAAGTGTGATGTCATGATAGATTGAAACTTTTGGAATTCTAGGGGTAGGTGATCACATTACATGTCGAAGGAATGAGAATAGTTGTGCTGGAGGGTATATCGTGATATGTTACAAAACAGTTCCAATTCTTTACCCTTCCATATGCTTTAAGTTTCTAGTGACCTTTCATATAACCTAATCTTGGCCATGTAATTATTTTGACCAGTAGGATATTAGCAAATATGACAGAGGCATAGGTTTGTAAAGCACTGACATCTATTCTTGTTTTTTGTTTGCCTTCATTATGAAAAGATGGTACAACTAGCCAGTTAGAAATGAGAAGACTATGGAACAGAACACAGTCACCTCAGCCTAAAGCCAGCTGACACCCAGATATTTGAGTGCCTAGCTTACAGCCAACTGAATCTTAGACGTGAACAAACCCAGTGAAATTAGGATCATCTAGTCTAAATCTCTGAATTTCCAGCTCATATACTTGATAAATTATTGTTACATGCCACTAAGGTTTTTATCTTTGTCAGACTGTATTATTATGACAACAGATCACTAACACTGAAAAAAGGAATACCAATAGTATTTTTAAATCAGGAAATATGTACACTATTCTCCATATCTAACTAGTAGAAGTCCTAGCTAGGAGTAAATCAACATGTTCTTACATCAAGAATGTGCTTTTATTTCTATACATATTAGTGATTTCTTTAAATACTTTTATGTTTCTGAAATGATCTTAGCATAATTATTTCTTAGATATTCTAAAGGTGATTTTTTTTACAGGGTTCTAAAAATCATAGCTTTCATTTTCCTCCAAAGCAAACTCCCTTTAAGTTTGGGCACTTTTCACATCTTTCTTAGCTTCTTATTTCATCTTCTAGCATCACATAAAAATGCTCTGAGAAAACTTCAATAGCAGTGTTATCTACCATCCTTTTTTAGAAATAATGCGTTTTGATTTTATGGCTTAAGATTTTAAAAAGAAATATTTGAACTTATCCTAAATTTAGTGACTTGTGTTTGATGTGAAAAATAAGACATATCCTTTGATTCTCCAAGGTGTCTTTCGTGTGGAGTATTTGTATTTTATATGAAAAAAAAAAATCTAGGTCAGGAGCCATTGACACTAAGGTTTAGCAACAGGATGAACTGAGACTAAAGGATGTATTGAGACTACAGGATGAAAATTGAATAACATATCACTATATGAGATCACTAAGTATCAATAATCAAATACAGTAATAAGGGTATCCATACCATTTAAGTAAGATAATATCAGAGATTTATTCTTGACTTTCACTTACTTTAGGATTATTTGGGAGAAACACAGTCACCTCAAAATGTTCTTGATTTAGCTTCAGATGAAACAATCTGTCTCCCAGATGACTTAATACATAGTTAAGAGTGCACGAAAACTTCAAATTCTTGTTCTTTTACAAAAACAACATAAAAATGTGTTATGATTTAATGAAAAAAATTAAATATTGGTATTTTGTGGCTTTTGATACAGTTAGTGCTTTTGTTTACTGCTGTCTTCTAGATACATATATTGCCTCGATTAATACAAAGGTGTGGTGCCAGGAAGGGAGCAGAGTAAGTTCTCAATGATTCTGAGAAGACAGGTAAAGGAAGGAGTCCTGGAGCCCTTAGTGGCTTTTTTCAGGCTTTTATTGTCAGAGGCTACCAGGTACACAGCAGGCAGGAGTCCCGGGGGGCCAGGAGGCTGGTAGGCCTCCTAGCCCCCCGGCGCATCTTCACTCTCTGGGTTCGCTAGCCTCTCGTGTCACATTCTGCTCTCTTCTCTCTGCCTCTGCTCTCCCCTTTTCCTCTACTGGCGTCCTCATGACACTGCCCTTATGGGCCCTTGTCTAGGCACAGGTGCCCTCACTTGAGCATGCCCATTTATGCACGTGTGCAGGACCTCAGGTGTCCATCATTACACTAATGGCAGGAGGGCAGAAAAGCCTGATACTTTTCCAATTACCCTACAAAAGGTAAAAAGTGTAAGAATAAATGAACGTACTTAAAATATGATGGTGCTAATTTTCTTTAAAATATTTCATGAACTACTAACAGAACTATATTTTATCAGTTTTTGAATAATGTTTTTCTGTTCTTTAATGATTCTAAACTATAAAGTTTAGAATTTCAAGACTCATTTCAAGTACTGCATTTCTGGACTTCTTTACAAGACCTTGAACAACAGTTTTTCTGACCTGTTGTACTATTGGCATTGAAAAAAATATTTCTAAGCCCTACGTAGGGTAAGTGAATTCATCAGGCTTTTTATGCCATTAGCTTCTGTGGCTATCACCTGTGGCCTCAGTGGTGCTGATGCAGGGGATGCGTGGGAGGGTGGGCGTGGGGCGCACAAGCATGACTGTGGACACATGGAGTATGGGTGTGCATGCGTGTGCAAGTGTTCATAGTTGAGCCTAGAAGTCAGGGCTGTTAGGGCAGAGTCACTCAGAACAAGAAGATGACTATTAGACAGTGATAGCCATGGGAGGAAGAGTAACAGTGGAAGATCAGGGGAGAATGCCAGAGAGAGGCCAGAGAAAGATTAAAGATTTGTGAGGGCCCAGGAGGCTCGGTTGCTACCAGCCTCCTGGACCCCCATGCCCTCTGGCTCCCCTGCTTGCCCTGCACCTGGTTGCCCCACTATACTCTGAAGCGTTACTTCACTTCAGAGGCAATCATCTATTAATTTAAGTGGAAGTATAAGAGTGAATAACTCAAAAACAAAAAAATCCAATTGAGACAGAAGAAATGTGCTGTCTCATTTTTCTTAGAGGCTAGTCATTCGTTCAGTTCAGACCTGATTCTCCAAAGGCCACAATAAAAATAGATAATAATTATTCAATTAACCAAATGGATTAGTAGACTAGGAGACTATATGGCTGGCATTTGAGATAAACTCTGCGTGGAACATGTGATCAGCACCTATAAAGACTTAGAGGAAGGCTGGTATACATTTTCTTCCATTATTTTTAAAATAAACTTCATTTTTAGAACAGTTTTAGCTTCACAGTGTTATTGAGCTGAAAACAGCCATCCCCCATACATCCACTGTTCCCACATGTGCATGGCTTTTCCCATTGTAAGCATCCTGACCAGAGTGGTTTTGTTAGTTGGTGGACCCTCATTGACATAGGGCGCACTCAGGTTCCATAGTTTGCAATAGGGCTCACTGGTACTGTGCACAGTGTGAGTTTTTACATAATTATAATGACAGATAGCAAGCACTATAGTATCATTTAAAGGAGTTTCATCCCCATAGAAAATCCTTTATGCTTTGCCTATTCATCCCTTCCTCCCACTGGCTACCACTCATCTTTATGCTCTGTCCATACTTTTGTTTTTGCCAGAATGTCATGCAGTTAGAATCATATAGACTTTACAAATTAGCCTTTCATTTAGTAATATGCACTTAAGTTTGCTCCATGTCTTTTAATGACTTGACAACTCATTTATTTTTATTGCTAAATAATATTCGACTGTCTGGATTTGCTATTGTTTATTCATTCACCTACTGAAAGACATCTTAGTTGATTTCAAATTTGGCAATTATAATGTTGCTATAAAAAAACACTTGGAGGTTTTGGCCTGATGTAAATGTTCACTCCTTGGGAAAACGCCAATGGGTGTGATTGCTGTATAGTATAGAAGGAGTATGTATAGTTTTCTAAGAAATTGCCAGACTGTCTTCTAAAGTGGTTAAAGTATTTTGCACTTTGTGTTGCTCCACACCTTTGTCAAATTCTGATTTGGGCACTCCAATAGTTGTGTAGTGATATCACACTATAATTTTAATTTGTAGTTCACTGATGACATATAAGGTGGGGCATATTTTCATGCATTTAATATATGTACAACTTATTTAGAGAAGTGAGTTTTCAGAGTTTTGAC
The DNA here is from genome assembly GCA_019455555.1 of Galemys pyrenaicus. NCBI lineage: Eukaryota > Metazoa > Chordata > Mammalia > Eulipotyphla > Talpidae > Galemys > Galemys pyrenaicus. Next base: position 1,349,855 of record JAGFMF010011830.1, on the reverse strand, counting down.
CCATCTTCATTTGAGTTATTTTCTTATTGTTGAGTTTTAAGTTACTTTTATACTTTGGACACCTGTCCTTTATCAGATATGTGTTTTAAAAATATTTTATCCTAGTGTAGGGTAAATGTCGATCAGGTATTTCCACCCTCCTACCACTGATGTTGGACACCTGCGGTGCTGCGAGCATTCCAGGGTGGGCATGTGCAAGTGGGCGCACCTGTGTTAGACACGGGCTTAAATGGGCGGCGTCATGAGGACGCCAGAACTGTGAGAACTGCGAGCACCAACAGACAAAACTGCAAGGACTGACCGAGAGAACCGACAGCAGCAGCAGCAGAGAGAAGCAGCAGAGAGGGTGAGATGCGCTGGGGGCTGGGAGACTGGCAGCACCCCTGCCTGCCATGTACCTGGCCACCTCTACTAAATAAAGTATGAAAAGCTACCGACGGCTCCAAGACTCTCCTTCCTTGACCCGTCTGCCCAGAACCATCCCGAACCCTGCTCCAGCGCTCCCATCCTGCCGCTACACCTAGTCTGTGACTTTTCCTCTCAAGTTCTTTCTATTATGGATCATAACTTTGGTATTATGTCTGAAAAATCAATACCAAAACCATGGTCATGTACATTTTTTCCCTATGTTTTCTTCTAAGAATTCTATAGTTTTGCATTTTGCATTTAGGTCTTGTAGTATAAATGAAAACGATCAGGCTTTTCTGCCCTCCCGCCATTAGCGTCAATGATAGACACCTGCAGCCCTGCAACCACACCTAATAGCAGGCCCCTCAAGTAGGGTGTGGGCATGCGCAAGTGGGCGCACCTGGACTGAGACTGGATCTATATATAGGGGTGGCGCCACAAGGACGCCAGGAGAAGGCGAGAGACGCATAAAGAGATGTAGCAGGAGAGCTGAGGCATAAGAGACCAGAGAACCCAGAGACTGAAGACTCACTGGGGGCTAAGAGGCCTACCAGCCTCCTGCCCCCCAAACCCAGCCCTTTCAGCTGCCATGTACCTGGTCGCCTCTGTTGCAGAAAGATCAATAAAAAGCCTGAAAAAGCCACCGAGGTCTCCAGGACTCCTCCTTTACCTGTCTACCCCGGATCATAGAGAACCTGCCCTGTGCCCTCCTGCCATCACAGGTATGTGTTCCATTTTAAGCTTATTTTTGTGAGGGATGTAAAGTTTGTGATTAACTTTCTTGCATGTGGATGTCAGCCCTATTTATTGAAAAGATTGTATTTGTTCCAATATATTGCCTTTGCTCTATTACTATATATCAGTCAACTATATTTATGGGCTCTGTTTCCAGGCTTTCTAATATTGTTTTCCTGACCTATCTGTTTATGCTTTGACCTGTACCATAATGTCTTGATAAATCTTTATGACTAGGATGTCCCACAATGGTAGTCCTCCAACTTTGTTCTTTTCCTTCAATATTATTAGCTATAATGTGCCTTTTGCCTGTCTATATAGCCTTTAGAATCAATTTGTCAATATCCACAAATTTTTCTGGGATTTTTATTTGGATTTCACTGACTCTTAAGAGTTAGAAAGAACTGACATCTTGACAATATTATCTTCCTAGTCATAAACATGGAACTTCTCCATGCTGGTCTTTGAATTTACTCAGCTGATTTTCAGTTTTCTTCAAATATGTTTTCTATTTGAATAGATTTATGTACAAGTATTTAATTTTGGCAAGTGTTTATGTAAATAGTATTATTTCTAATTTAAAATTCCACTTATTCATTGTTGTATATAAAAAATATTGACACTTGCATGTTAGCTACAGTTTTACTATAACTCAGTGCCAGCATTTGGTCAGTTCTTTCAAATTTTATAAAAAGACCATTACATCATCTGCAAAAAAAAGCAAAAACTAAGTTTCATTTTTTTTTCCTTCCCAAATCATATCTTGTATTTCCTTTTTTTTTTTTTTTTGGTTTGTGTCACACATTAGTTAGGACTTACAGTGCTATGTGGGAAAGCAGTGATAAAAAGAAACTGCCTTGCCTTTTACCTGACCTTAACAGAAGAGCTTCAAGTTTCTCATTAGTAAATATGTAATTAGCTTTATATATTTAATATATATTCCTTACAAGTTTTGGAAATTTCACTCTGTTCCTAATTATCTGAGAGCTTTTATCTTAAATGGATTTTTTATTTTGACAAATGCTTTTTCTGCATCTATGGTATGCTCGTGTGATTTTTCTTTTTAATCTGTTATTGTGATGAATTACAATATTTGCTTTCCCAGTGCTCAAGTACTCCTGTATTATGTGGCATAAATTCCACTTGCCCGTGGTTTGTAATTCCTTTTGTATAATTTGATTCCATTTACTAATATTTTGTTGAGAATATTTTTATGCATCTATCAAGATATGAGAGATGAATGTGGTTTTCTTAGACAGTGCTGGCTCATAGAAGAGTTAGGAAATGTTTTCATTGTTTGAAAGAGATTATAGAGTTGGTATAATTTCTTCCTTTAAACATTTTGTTTCACTCACCAGTGAAGTTTATTAATCATTTGTTTAATTTCTTAATGGAGATGTATCCATTCAATTGTCTATTTCTACTTGGGTAAATTTTGACAGATTCTGCCTTTTAAAGAATTGGCCCATTTAATTTAGGTAATTGAATTTGTGAGCATAAAATTACTCACAATAACACTTTGTTATTTTGTTAATGTCCATGGGATTTATGGACATCTCCGCTTTCATTTTCAATACCTGTAATTTGTGTTCTTTTGTTGTTGTTGTTGTTTTAATTAACCTTGGTAGATTATCAATTTTTCTAATATAGTCCAAACATCAGCTTTTGGTTTCAAAGATTTTCTTTTCTTATTTTTTACTTTCAGTTCCTTCGCCAATTTTATTTTCTCTTTTTTTTTTTTTTCTACTTTGCATGTATTTGCTCTTCTCTTTCAAATTCCCTAAAATAGAAATTTAGGTAAGTAATTTTAGAACTTTCTTTTTTTTCAATACATGCATTCAAGTCTATAAATTTCCCTGCTAGCACTGCTTCTTCGTATCTCACAAATTTTGAAGAGTTTTGTTTTATTTTCATTTGCTTCAAAGCATTGTTTAATTTCTTGAAACCCCACCCCCCCTACACACACACACACAGCTCAAGTGTTATTTAGAATCTCCATGCATTTTGGGGGTTTTCCAACTATCATTGTGTTATTTATTTGTAGTTCAACCATATAGCCATTTTATGGGCACTCTGTGATTTGTATACTTTAAAATTGATTAAGCTGTGTTTTATAGCAATGTGATCTAGTTTAGTAAATATTTCATATGAACTTGAGAAAATGTGTATTCTCTTCTTGAATGGAGAAGTCTATTGATTTTCATTATATCCAGCTGATTGATGGTGTGTGCAAGTTCAGTTAGGGCTTTCTTGATATTCTGCCTGCCCAATATGTCCTTTAATGAAAGGTGTATGATGTCTCCAACTCCAACAGGCAGTTCATCTATTTCTCAATTTCTTGTAGTTCTGTCTTTTCCTTCAAGTAATTTGTTGTTAGGCATGTTATGTTAAAGATTGTATCTCCTTAGAGAATTGACATATTCATCATTGTTATATAATATTCTTTTTATACCTGATAAGCCTGCATACCCTGAAATCTTCCCTGCATGAAATTAATATAGCTACTCTTGCATTTTTGGATTAGTTTTATCATAGCATACCTTTTTTGATACCTTGACATTTATCCATATGTACCTTTATATAGTAAGTAAATATTTGTGGGCAATATTAGTTCAGATATTTTTTGATCTACTCGCATAAACTTTGTGTTTTAAAAGGTGTATTTAAACTAGTGATATTAAAAGTAATCATTGGTAAAGTTGTATATGAGTATTTATCACATAACTTATTTTGTTATCCTTGCTCTTTCTATCTTTGCCTTCTTCCTACTTTGTTTTTAATTGAACATTTTATATGACAGTTTTCTTTTAGCATGTCAGTTATACATTTTAAACCATTTTTAGTGGTTACGCTAGGATTTGCAATGTACATTTGTGAATAATCCAAGTCCACTTTCAACTAATACTATATTACTTCATAGGTAGTGTGAAACTATTATAATAGGAAACAGTCCTAATTCCTCTATTTTCTCCTTTACTTTAAATCTTCATTCATTTGATGTAAATGTGCATGAGCATGCATATGTTTACAAAATATGCATACATAAGAATATAAAGTAAAATACATTGCTGTTATTATTTAATTAGGCAACATTGGTTTACAGTGTTGTTTGTGTTTTAGAGGGATAGTATCTCCCTCTTGAGGTGTGTTACTATACCATACCCACAACAAAGGCATCCACATTTCCTCTCCATAGACATTGTGCTCTCTCCCCACTTTGTTCTCAACTATTCCTTCTCCTTTCCCATGGCGGCATCAGTAATGTTAATTTTTTCTACCCTTGAGCAGAGATATCTTTCCACTACATTATATCTTATTCCATTTCTTTTTAAAGTGCTTAATAGCTTCTTTGCGCAGATTCACCTTTTTTAAGTTTACTCCTATGTGTATACTTCTTTTTGAAAAATTATAAATGGGATGATTTCCTTTACATCTTCCTTGATAGACTATTCTTTGAATATACTTATTTTTGTGATTTGATTTTATATCCTTTGTTTGTGATTTTAATTTTGTATTCATCACTTTGCTGAACTGAATTATTATTTCAATTACTTGTGTGTGTGTAGTCTTTAGGGTTCTCGCATTATATAACATTTCATAAATAATGATAGCTTTTTTTCTTTCCTGTTTTGAATTCTTTTTGTATCCTTCTCTTGCCTAATTATTCTAATTAGAATTCCCAATATTATGTTAAATGTTAGTGGTGAAAGTTGATATCCTTGTATTACCAGGATATAACTATGGGTTTATCATATATGGTCTTTATTATGTTAAGATATGTCCAATCTAACCCATGTATTTTGAAGGTTTTCATTATAAATGTGGAATTTTGTCATATGTTCCATCAACATCCATTGATATGATCATATGGTTTTACTCTTTAATAGATATGGTGAATTACATTGATTGATTTTTGCATGTGGAACTCTGCTTGTCCCTGGTTTATATCTTACTTGGTCACAGTGTATAATGTTTTAATGTATTGTTGGATTTTGTCCATTAGAGTCCATAACTTATTAGTCATTTTTAAAAATTCCTGTTTTGGTAACTTTGGCCTATATTTATATCTAAGTCTTTATTGATGCTTGTTTGCTTTCTTTAAGCTTTGGTTATTTTTGCCTTTGACTATACCATTTAATACATTCTTGATTGTCAGATGGGGTTTCCTAGGTAAAACAAAATATAAATATACCCTAAGAAATGCAGTGATAATATGTGGGGAAAGGAGACATTCTTTATCCCTACGATTAAGTCTCAATCTTTAGTAAACTTGTTCCTGTGGACTATGAGTTTCACAAGTGCTTCTTAGTACCCACATTCCCAGTACCCCCTTTAATATGTGATAAGACTGTTGGTGTGGAGTGTTATTGAAAAAGTGCTATATGAGATTGGTAGTTTATCCCCTCCCCCAAGTAAGTAAGGTTCAAATAAAACCCTAGCAGAGTAGGTTAAACTCTAATTATATAGCTTTTCCTGAGAACAGATATTGTTATAAAACTCAGAAATCTTGCATATGTGAAAATGGTTTATTTTTCTCTTCCCTATGCCCAGAAGCATGAAGGGATTTTTATTTGATATTAATTTTGAGAGCCTGATAAACATTGTGGTGGTAAATTGACATACGTATACATATATGAGCTTCTTGATGACTGTGTCTCCTTGAGGTTTTCAAGTCATAGAGTCATCCACACTGACAATTCACTAATTACAATTCAGCCTTTACTATAACAGTGTATGGAAGTTTCATCTTGTGAATTTCTCCCCAACAGGGAGTGATTCTCTATATTTGCTGTCCTCTCTAATTTTGGGGGCAGTACTTTGCTCTCTGACATATTTTCTTTTATGAATATAACAAAAGTTGTTTATTTTTCAGTTTGTTTAGCTTGTACTGTCATTCAGATAGAGTAGCAACTTCCAAGATTCTTACATGCCAGACCCATGTCATTTCTTTTTAGGTAAACAAACCATTTGCATTTAAAAGATGTTAAGTCTCATTTCTTTTCCATTTTTATACTCCCATAGCACATTTTAATGAAAAAGATATAAAGTTCTTAAAATATTTTTCTTACATTCCAATCTTCATTTTCTTCTCATTAACCATAACAACTAGCTTGATCAGCAGGAAATGTTGAAGCTGACAAATAAAAATGGTTAGACATATTTTCTTTATTATTTCCTTCCTGATCCCACTTCTTTTCTTTACCTCATGATGAATGATCACAAGAGAAGCAAGTTGTTAATTTATGTTTAAGTATCATTCTTGCTGACATTATGAAATCTTGATTTTGCTAAGGTTGGTATTTTAAATCACAACTATTCTAATATTTTCCATCCAAAAGTATAAAGTTTTTATTTTAGGAGTTATGAACATATCACTCATAAAAATAGTGCTTTGCCATTTAGATAAAATGAGAAGCTTAGAAGTCAGGATTTATAGCATATGTTTATTCTCTTTCAAAATATACCTTTCAGGAAAAAAAAAACTGTTTTTTTCATTAACAGCTGTTGATGTTCTTTAAGGCACTACAAATTAAAATATATAATTATATTGTATTAAGTATAAATTTCTGCACTTTCCAACCTGTAACTGCAAAGTCTCTCCTTTAATTTTGACTTGTTATTTATAAGTAAGGTCTTTAAAAATTAAATTTAATTATTTCTTCCTTTCAGTTTTCTCCCAGTCCAAAAATTTGAGGGATATACATATTTCCTTTTTCCCTTTAAGATGTATCATTTACTTTGACTAAACAGTAATTAAATTAATGTTACTTGAAGGCACAAGATGCTATACACATTTTCCTGCTGTTAGTTGCATATTAGGCAGAGAAATAATCAAAATCTTCATAACTCCTATTTCTATTTTCTAGGATAAGAGTTAAACATATTATAAAGTCAGAACACCAGTTCATTTTGCATCTCAACCCAAACTACATCTTTCCATAACAATTTTATCTTTTACCTAACTTCTCTTAAACCTCATTATTTTTAAATTTCTTATTAGGGTTTTTAAACATGTTGTAGTTACCTAGATTAGTGTTTCAAAATTTTTTCCTAAGATATTTTTTTCTGCGTTTTGAACAACAAGAACAAGATAAAAGGACAGGCAAATAAGCTTCCATTGCTAGTGAATGTGGTTGGAAAAAATGCTAGATTTTATTTGTTGCCATTAATCCTATGATGCAGACCATTACAACATGTCTACCAATATGGTCATGTACATTTGCATCCTTAATGATTCTGTTGCCACAGGTTGATGAATATTCCATGGTAAAAAGTTTGTTTTCTTTATAACTAAATTATAACCAGCCAAAATAAGAGCCTCTAGGGCAATAATTGCCTCATAGTAGGGGGTATGTACATCTCAAATTGGTCTGCATCTGGCCTCTAAATCATCTGTACAGAAGATGTTACTGCCAGCCAAAAACTTAAGGTCTATTTATCAATGTACAGAACAGAATGTACTTGGAGTATGTTTAATTTATTCATGTGTTGTAAAAACAGAAAAGAAAGCTAAGCTAAGCTTGATGGTATAAAAAGGAATATAAATCTGACACTGTGATAGAAAATCAAGGTGCATTGTTTCCATAGTGAATATTACTATATTTAAATTGTCCTAGATCAAGGTAGTAATGTAACAAAAATGCATACATATGAGATAACTCATACTTTTACTTATCAAATGCTAAGTGCTCAGTTATGTGTTTTAAGTTAGATATTAATATTTATCCTGACTAAACCTAACAAGGGTTGTACTAATTCATAGGTGAGGAAACTGAGTCCAAGAAGTAAAGAAATTTCCTCAAACACAACTAGTGTGTGGTTACTCAGAAAATCAAACTTTTTTTTTTCTGATTTAAGACTATTTTCTTAATCACTGGGCTATTTATCAATATTTATAGATATGTATAATCCTCTAGTCCAATATTGGAAGTAGATCACAGAGTAATACATAAACATAACAAACTCAGTTCTAATGTGAGGTTCTGGAAATGACTAGGTGTTATTCAAGAACATGTCTATCCTAGAATCAGGGCAGTTAATGTTTTGGCTGCTGTGTTTGTGCACTTGCAGAAAACAACAGAGAACTCATGAAATTATCTTCAAGACAGTATTCCAACTAATCCAGGAAATCTGCACTTTTCCATCACACATCACTCTATTTTGTTTTCTGCATTGCTCTTGTTAGTATGTAACATCATTGTATGGTTTGAATCACATGTACCCTCTATCTGCCTCCCCTTGCATGTCAGTACCATGAAAACAAGACCTTGTCATTTTATTCTTAGTCAAAACATTGGAGTTTAATAGAGTGGTATAAACATAGCAACCACTCCACAAATATGTGTGAACTGAATAAATGAATAAAAGTAAGAAATGTTTTATGGAACAACCATAAAGAAATCTGTATATGTAAGTAAGGAACAGTGAGGATTTTTTTTTTTTCTAAACTATATTGGATTTATTTTAACTTTCTCTTACTGTCTAAGAAACTCGGCCAAAAATGAGGAGATAAGGACAGACTGGGGTCACCTGGTGGGGAGAGGAGTGGGAGGGTTGAGGGAAGATGGGAGCACGAGGGACTGAGGTGATGGTGCACTGATGAGATGGTGATGGGGAATACATGGGGATTACAATTAATGGCAAGTATATGTAAATTTTAAAATATTTTATATTAATAAAATTTTTTTTAAAAAAAGAAACTAACATATGAAGTGTTATAAATGTAATGTGGAGAAAAGTACTAGGAAAATAAAAGGACAAGAGACATTGCTAGTTACTTAGGGCCAGGTCATTCAGAAAATTTGGAGAATTAATCCAAGATGCAGATCTTTGAGGGGAAAAAATGCTATGCAATAAGTGGAAGGAAATAAAAGTGTCAAGATGATGCCAAAGTAAAAACTGAAACGCACAGAATCTGAATATATTTCTGCCAAGAATAAATCTGTTTTTTTCTGAATATGTAGTATTTTATATTTCCATAAGAATATAAAAATGTGTGAATTTTGCCATATTTGAGAATACTTGTAAGAAGATATCAGGTATGAAGATTTGTGGTTTAATTTTAAGGGGTAACAGAATAGCTAATCATTTGATTAGGCAATGAGCTATCTTCTTTGAGCTTTTGAGTAGGCTATAAGAGACATTTTCCCTAGGATTAAGAATAAAAATATGAATTCACCTTCTACCTTGTTGAACTGAAACACATAAGATTAATATTGGCACCTGAAAAAAATCCCAAGTCTGTACTACCAATTTTCAAGTTTTATATAAGAAACCATAGACTGTGAAGTCCAGGTGGTATTTTCATCTTTTCTTCCCATTTGAAGGTCATACCTTTGGAAGAAAATAGAAGATATGAGAAATGAACAGCTGGTTGCATAAATGGCATTAAAGAACAGGATTTGGTTTTATTGTACCATGATTATGCTGAAAAAAATTGCTAGCTCCTGTAGTGATAATTACATCTCTTGGATCTGGGAAGGACATATTATTTGTTGACATAAACAGAAAGATTTATTTAATTTCTTGAAGAAAATAGTTATATATGCCACTGTCTATATTTCTTTATCATTATTCTCCTATATTCTATATTAAATGACCATAGAGAGTATGCAGAATATAGAAACATTTTCTGCATTTCATTAAGAATTTAGTATATATTACCAATTTTCAAATCATAGATGATTCAATCTTAACTACTGAACTTCAACTAGGAGTCATGTATACATGTACATTAAAGTAAAAAGTACATCATATACTGCCTTATTACATTCTATATTTGTCAGCTGGGGAATGTTTTAAGTTCTATTAGAATATATTAGTCTGTCACAAAACTAGCTTTGGAAATTATAGCCTTAAGCAACTTCTTCTTTCTTTGAATGAATGAAATATAAGATTGTTGAAAATAACTTCTTAATGACTTCCATTTATTTTTGAAGTCTATAAACATGCTGTGAAAGAGAAATAAGCTTTGGCATTTTCCTTCAAAAATTCGTCAAATTGTACATAACGATGTATAAATATTGTCTTTGTAAACTCAGCAGGAAATAGATGTTCTTTCCATGGCTCAGGACCTCCTGACCATAATCAGATTGAATGAGTGAAAGATCTATATTCCACATCACATTTTAAGTCATTCAACTCTCATAAAATGTCCAAGATTTGACTATAAAATGAATTAACCATAATCTTTACAGAGGTGTCATTTGCACATATTAAATTTTGCATGTTTTTTAAAGGCTAATAAATCAGGTGAACAGAATATATGCCAAAAGCCATAATAACTTTTACACTCAGATGAGGTTTTTTTTTGTTTTGTTTTGGTTATTCTAATAAACATTCATTTTACTAAAATTTCTGCCAGTGAAACTCTTTAGCTACACAAATATCTTAAACAGAATAGTAACATTTAGGAATTTAAAATTATTTGTACGGCCTCGCTGGTGGTGCAGTGGGTTAAGCAATGCACTATGAAGCAGGCTGCAGCCACTGCAGCACAAATTCGATCCCTGCCCAGGCCAGGGAGGGGACCCACATGGTGCAGCAGACCTCTCCTGCCTCGCCCGCTGCTGCCCTAGGCAGTGTTTCAGTCAGTCTGCCTGTTCTGCTCCGCACTCTGTCTGGTGAATCCTCTCACCTCCTGCGACTCTGGCCTGTACCCCAGCTCTTTTATGCATAAATAAATCTTAATAGAAAAACTAAAAAAGCTACCACCCCCAAAAATATATATTTGTACTTTCATTTTATATTATTTAAATAATGAATGATAAAGCATGAATCTTGAAATGGATTGTTTATTATGAATACAGGAAAAGTATTTCTGGCAGTCTCTACCTTAGCGGGTGTGATTGGGCATTCTGCTTTATTGTTCATATTTTTTCATCTGTTAAATTAGAATTTTAATTTTAATAAAATTCTAATTTGGATTGTTGTGATGACTAAATAAAATAATGAATGTGCAGTACTTTAAATCAACTTGGCACAGAGAGAAAGCTCAAGACACCTTGTGTACTGATGCTATTATCTCTTCTTCATTTCTCTTTTAAAAGTGTGGAAGATACATATTTAATTAAAGGGCCTAAAACATGAAATCTTTTTTTTTTTTGTATTAAAATATAGAAATTTCTGTTGAGGGTTGAATGTTTGTGTTCCCCTCAACTCATATCTTGAAACCCTATCATTGAGCCTGACAGTACTTGGAGCTAGGTCTTTGGCTGGTGATTAGGTGGACATGAGATTAGAGGGTGGTGCTCTCAGGATACTATTAGTGCTCCTATAAATGCAGGAAGAGATAGGTGAGCTCTATTTCTCTTTTGATGCAAGTGCCCTGAGGCAAAACCAAGGAACAATAAAGAGAAGGTGGCTATCTACAAACCCCAGACACCAAATCTGCCAACACCTGGATCTTGGATGTCCCAGACACCAGAATTATGAGAACTGATCTGTGGTTTAATTTAATGAATCCATATTTTATTGTAGCAACCTATGATGACTAATTTCATATTCCTACCCAATTAAACATGAACATAGTTATGCACAAAAACATAGGTATCTAAAAGACTTACCAGACCTAGATGACCTTTTATAACAGTATTGAGGCCCTCCCTGGTTGCGCAGTGGGTTAAGCAACACACTATGAAGCAGGCTGCAGCCACTGCAGCACAAGTTCAATCCCTGCTGCTGGCCAGGGAGGGGATCCACATGTTGCAGCAGACCTCTCCTGTCTTGCCCTCTGCTCCCCTCAACAGTGTGTTTCATTAGCCTGCCTGTTCTGCTCCCCACTCTGTCTGGTGAATCCTTTTACCTCCCATGACTCTGGCCTGTACTCCAGCTCTTTTATGCATAAATAAATAAATCTTAAAAAAAATAACAGTATTGGGTCATACTGACAACATAGCCTGGTCATTGGGTGCAATGCTTCCATTGGCAATATCTTAACCTATTGTTTGTCATATGCATGTTCTAAAAAATTATGACAAAACAAAAGTAAATGGAGAACACAACACATAATATCTTGGGAATCCTGATTTTGTAGTGAGTTATAATTAAAGTCACCTAGGATTCCCATCCTTTGGAAAACAGCATTTTTTTCTGTAATTTTCTATTGTGTAGTCTTTGAGAAACTATCTGAATCATTAACTACATCTAGTTATATGCAAAAGGGGTGACTATGCAACCCAAACTAGCCAATGAACATCTATGTTCTACGATTTTAAATCTTACACTGAATGACACAGTCAACCAAAAGGCAACCAGAGCTTGTACATTAACTGTGGTTCCCAATCGATATTTTGAAAAGATTTTACTATCCAGATTCTGGCTTCTATATTTCCCAAGCCTATTCTAACATTCTATTTGTCAATTCTGTGAGTCACAGGATACACTTCACTTGTATTTCTCTCTACATAATTTAGGCAATGTTATTCTCTTGTATATTACAAAAGTAACCTAATTGTTAAACACTAATAACATACATACAATCTGGAAGGAGATGTTTGTATGTGAATCTTTGTATGCATGCAATGAATCCTTTAATCTCATCTATCTGTATTTACCTAATTGGTTTGTTAATATTTTAACCAATATTTCTCAATCTGATTTTACCAAAAACTTTCTCCTCCCTTCAGACATCTGTGCCCTGAATATCTATTGTCACACTTTAGCATACTTTGAAAAACTTGATCTGATGTGTTAACTTCATACATAAAGAATGTGTAAGCCTGGGCTAATTGAGCCTGGTAGTCATTCCAGATCACTATTTCTATTACATTCATTTTTCCACTTGTGCATATCACTCCCATTGTATTTAAGTGATTGCATCATATTTCTCAAGGATCGAAAAATCCACACTTATATGATCAAAATGAATTTTCTTATATAGGCTTTTGCATGAGAATGTAAAGAAGTATTATTCATCCAATTAAAATAATGAGATTAGAAATGTGCCTAAGTTATTGGACCTCCCATCTCCTCCAGATTTTCTCTATACTATCTTTAAGCAAGTAATAAGCAAGGACATGGGGTGAAAACATGGTCTTTGATATTTAATAGATGAATTAGTGATGTCCATTTCTTAAGCATATAAATTAATAAGCATTAGGTCCTTTACTAATGAGGAATTTACCATTTAAAATCTGAATGAATTATCAAAAAGACCATGGCATAAATTCAAAGGCATTTTCTGACCTTCTTGTATTCTGGTCTGCATGAATTTTTAACAAGATGCTGTATATCTGGAAAGTCTGTTAGAAAGTGTTCATATGAGAGCTTAATAAAAGTTAAACTAGTGAAGCAAAGAAAGTACCTAAAGTAGAATATTTTAACTTGTTAAATTAGATTGAAGTTCTGAAAAAAGTTCTGATTTTGCTCTAAAGTATTAATAAAGAATGATAAAGACTTTTATTGATGATTTTATCTAATTATATGTTGTGTCCAACAGTGTAATATATACAATTAAAAAATGTTAACATATATTTCAAGTGTAAAAAAAGTTCACTAAGTTCTTTTATATAATATATTACCTTACAGTATTTGTTCTATAAATTGTGATTTCCAGGAGTTTTAATGTCAAAAGAAAATTACTAAAATATGTGTTATATTAAAATATATTTTATATTAAAAAATGACAAAAGGCTTGGCATGGATTCCTAACACTTATTCTAAACTCAGTTTATATTTCAGCAGATATATTACAGGTCTCTTATTAACCCTGGGAAAAACTGATCAGCAGACAATTAACCTTCCTTACTGTGTTTTATGAGAACACTGATTAAGAAAATAGTCTTAGACTCCATAAAGCTATCATATGATTGTTTGAGGACTATTTACTCCAGAAACTCTGCAGAAGTCTTTTCGTAGACAGGTGTATAAATCTTTATCAGTCTTCTAATGAGAAAAATGAGAATAGAGTGAGTTGACATGAAGTAACTGAATCTTTACAATGTAAAGAATTTATCTTTATTTCTGATATTTTTGTTTATCATAATTTTGATTGAATGATGGTACTAAATGATACTCTTTTGTAGGCAAGGATAGCATTTTTTCTTATTTCACATTAGTAAATATAAACGTTGGCATCTTTAATATTTTTCACATTAACTATAATATCCAGGAAATTAAAAATCATAGATGTATAAGTTTGTCTCAGGATTCAGAGTTTTTTTTTTTTTAATTTTAGAATTTTAATTAGAAGTTTAACTACATATGGTATAAAATTTGAAATATGGTAAAATTTTAAATAATTAAATTTAAACACTAAAGTATTTCTTCCCAGCTCCACAGAGAAATAAACTATTTTAGGTAAATAAAATCTGTTCATATGAAAGCTCTCTATGTAAAGCTATTTCACAATGGTCTATTTTATTGACTCTCAACAAGTAAACAATATTCAATTCTTAATCCTTAATACTTCAGTCAAAATAAACTTTGTGTATAACAGTACATTTTCCCATTTTTTTTTGTCTCTGCTAAATATATATATAGAAGGCACTTTTAAAAATCCTCTTTTCTTTTAATGGTTTAGTTATAACCATTTTCTTATAACTGGTTTAGTTATAGTAAATGCTGAAAGAGGTTAAAAATAAGGTCAATGGGGCCTCCCTGGTGGCATAGTGGGTTGAGTGCTGCACTGTGAAGCAACTGTAGCACAGCAGCGCGAGTTCAATCTCCGACTAGGGAGGGGACCCACATGGCGCAGCAGACCTCTTGCCTGCTGCTCCCCTCCCCAGTCTATTTTAGTCAATCTTCCTGTTCCGTTCCCCACTTTGGTGAATCCTCTCACCTCCTATGCCTCTGGCCTGTACCCCAGCTCTTGCATGCATAAAGAAATAAATCTTAAAAAAAAAAGTCAATGTAGTCAATGGAAAGTTTGAAGCATGTTTAATCTTTACACAAGCAATTAGGATCATCCCTCCTTCTACCAAGTACTGTAGATTTCATCTCGTCTTTCCAGTATACTATTGGGAGTAGCAGATGAAACGTCAAGTAGAACCACATATGGGTGATTGAGGATATACTAAGAGATTAAACAACCACCTAAGTAATTTTCTTAAACTTAGATGTAATTGCAGATCCATCTATGAAAAACTTCAGGAATTGTCATTTAACTTTAAAAAATTATATTTTATTGGAAAATAGATAAATCTAAAATTATGTTACTACTTATATTTTTAAAAGCTTTAAAATTTAAATTAGAACATGTGTAAAGTGTCTAACACTCCAAACTGAATTAAAATTAATAATATGAATCTACTATGACAGATGATGTTTTGTTAAAACCAAATAGCACATTTCACTACAAATGTGATGCTGACTGTTATGGTTCAAGTTCTTTCAAAATTGCATGTCTAATACAGTATTATAAGAACGAAATTTCTCATTCTACATTAAGTGAACCAGTGAAAAATCTGTTTAGGTTCACTGAGTCATAACCCCCTTTCCCATTTCTTGACATAAGACAACTTTAATTGTAAATCTCAGTTTCAATTTCAATTAATTCATGGTCATATCACATTATAAGAAGTATTTATATGGTATACAATCTTAAATTTACAAGTAAAAATGATGCATATTGTTATTTATAGAGGACAGATACTTTTCATTTGTAAAAACTACCTAGCTGCAAGTACAAATCAGAAGATTTAAGAAGAAAGTATTTAAAAAGATTTAAAAAGAAAGTATCCTGTCCTCCCAATCCCATTAAAAGAAACCAGTATTAACAGTTGGTCGATTCCTTCTGGCACTTTTGACATTCATGTAAATGTTATAGAATTCCTTAAATTATTTTTTAAAATTTCTTACTGCCTATATTCTCTTACTCATAACCTTTAGCAACAGTTGAATGTATGGATTATTTCTGAAAATGATAGATAATCATAAAATGTTTTAACATCAAAGTGACTTTCTACTTTTTCAGATTTTTCTTTCTAATATATATTTTTTAACTTCTCATTTTTTATTGTTGATTTTTGGTCCCACTTACAGTTTCTAGGTATACTAATTAAATATTGTGAAGAGGATTTGTAATCCTGTGCATTTTTATTTAATATCATTAATGTTGTACTTTATCTCATGTATATATTTATACACATTACACATGTTTGTAAATATATATATATTAATTTTTTAAGTTGTCAAAGTGTTCTTTATATTTTAGATCCTGGTCATTGTTGGGAAGCTATGATCTTAGTGTTAAATTTAATCATTTTACATTTTATTTTATATATTTACATATTAAGTGAAATTCACTGCATAATCTGAGTGGCAAGTATATAATTGTATTTCCTTATCAACTCTCAATTTTATTTAGTAAATTGTTCCTAAAGCAGTTTAGTGATTGTAGTATTATTTTATTTTTGATATTAAACACCACCTTTATAATTATCAATCCCATATTTATTTGAAAATACTCTAAACTTTATTGATCTATTTTCCTCCTTATGGACCATTATTATATTCATACCTACAACTTTATGATATCCTATGGTATGAACAAAGAAAGGTCTATTGCAACAATTTTTCAAAATATCTTAGCTCTTACTGCATTTATACATGTAATAAACTCATAATTAACTGAATGTATAGGTTAATTTGGGTAGATGACTTATTTTTAGAGTTTCATAATGAGATTAAAGAATATATATACTTTGTGTTTGTCTGTCCTAAGTCAACAATTTTGACAGAAAAAAAAAGTGCTTTTTATTCCCTACCACCATTCCTTATATCCCTTTGATCCTTCTTCCTTTCTCCTCCCCCTTATCCTTAGAGATCTCATTTCATTTATTAATGTCTGCTAGTTTTTGAAATTATTTAACTTTTTCAAGTCATGAGGTTTGTAAATGTTTAATATTCATCTTTGTCATTCTGGCTTGCTTGACCATATATCATTTCCCCCAAAGTCCTTCCATTTGCTCTAAATGGCAGCATGTATAAATGGTTTTCCTTATGGCTGAATAGTATTGCATAGTGAGCATATTCCACGTATTCTTGATCCAATCCTCTATTAGTGGACTCTCATACTGTTTCTTTTCTTTTTCTTTTTTTTTTTTTTATTATTGAGGTAATACTGGCTTACATCACTGTTTGAGTGTTAGAATTATAGGACCTCCTGCTCAGGTATTGTAGGCAGATAGCACCCATACCATGACACCCACAGTCTACTACTGTAGTTCATTGTGCTCTCTCCCCACATTGCTTTAACCCTAACCCCTCCTACCTTCCTCTGGTAGGCCTCAGTTCTGTGGTGAGATTTCTAGGGTTAGTTCTTAGTCTGGCTTAACCTGACAATTTTTTTGTTTATTTTTTCTATATTCCATACATAAATAAGAACATCTACTATTTGTCTTTCTCCTTCTGACTTATTTTGCTTAGCATAAGCCTGTCCAGGTTTATAAATGATGCTGCAAATAGCAAGAGTTTGTATTTTTTTTTAATAATTAAATAGTACTTGTGTGTGTGTGTGTGTGTGTATCACATCTTCTCATCTACTCACCTACATTTGGACTTGCCTATGTTAGGTTTCATAGCTTGCCTGTGTTACATAGTGCTACAA
This sequence comes from Galemys pyrenaicus, assembly GCA_019455555.1. Taxonomy (NCBI): domain Eukaryota; kingdom Metazoa; phylum Chordata; class Mammalia; order Eulipotyphla; family Talpidae; genus Galemys; species Galemys pyrenaicus. The sequence continues at coordinate 1,332,163 of JAGFMF010011830.1, read as the reverse complement.
TGAACCTTCAATTTAGTGTTTTTGTATTATTTGTATAAACACCTAGAAATGGAATGATTAGCTGATGTGTCAAATCCACTTTTAATTTTTTGATAAATAGGCGCTAGATGAGTCTATAGATCCATCAACAGCATGTGAGATTTCTCTCTGGATTTTAGCCCATTTTTAGCATAATACCATAGGACTGAACTCATCCTGTCAGAAAGCATACAGAAAAAAAAAAAGGAGGGCAGAAAGAATGTAAATTGACACATATAGATCTCAGAGTAGCCTTCTCCTTCCTTAAAGATGTTTTTCTCTCGGTTTTAGTGCTCCCACAGCCACTACTGCAGTGTAGCTCCATCACTGGGGTCTTTATGGTGAGGACCAGTAATGATAATGGTCGTTTGCCTCGTCCTGTTCTGTAGGCTCCTTCTTAATCACTTCTATTTCTATGAATAAACATTTTATTTTCTGTGTCCCATGATTCTACTCTTTATGTGTTTGCACATTCGTATATATTGCTTTAGTTTCTTGATCAGTAACACTTGCTTTAATAATTATCTATTTCACAATTTAAAAAATTCATTATCTGAGAAATTTTTTGAGATCTTTGGGACAATTTATGTCAGTTTCTGCAGGTGCCTGAGAACACTAACAATCTAGAAACTCTCTAAAATATGTTCTTACTGAATATTTTCTAGGAAGACTTACATTGTATGAATTTGTATGACAAGCTTAGGTTTAGAACAGACTTATTCAGAAATGTTAAATTATTATTTTAGATATAACTTTAGAAAATTATTTTTTTATTTTATCCTTTCACTCATGGTTTGCCTTTCAGTAGCCTCATTTGTGTGTGTTTGCTTGTTTTGGTATCTGTATTCGGTTTTCTCAGTAGTACTCAGTTTGATGGGGCTCAGGAAAATTTTTAAATTAATGCTTTATGTCACTAGTGATTTCTAAATGGTGTCAGGGCCACTGGTAGCTTCAACATTCCCATACATTCTGGATTTTGAAGGGTTTCTGCTTTCATTACATTGTATAGATAAAATTGAGTTTAATATGAGAGCTAATACATTCCATCAAATATTCTAAATTTTAGAAGCTTTTAAGTAGGTACAATTCACAGATACAATAAATGTTTTCTTTCAAATGATTTTACCTTAATCATTAATCAAGAAAAAATGTCAAGACATATCCTTGAGCTAGAAAATATATCTTTCAGGAATAGCACAGAGGTTAAGGGTATGAATAATATCTTCTTTAGTATTATTTACAAAATGGCCATATTTATATCCACATCTTTTGTAAGGCTCTAATCTGGGGGGGGGGGGGGGGAAGAAAAACAAGAATTAAAAAATAGAATACAGATCAGAATATTTGTGCTTCTACATTTGTATAACTTTCTGTGAAATATGATTATCATTTTACATGGTCATATTGAGGGTACCTTCTTATATATAATGTAAGTGAATGAATACACATATTTTAATAAGCATTTTGAGATCAAAGAACATGAGATGAGTGCTTTAGGGGACAGAAATGAAGTCAGAGTGAAATTTTGATTTAGAGAGGAGCTAAGGATAGCAAATCATGATGTTCATATATATTTCATGGAGTTTCTTGAGAGAGAGATCAAGCAAGACACATTTTTGCTTTTTCTTTGCTTTGATATTTTACTAATGCACAAGGGTTTGTAATTGTAATTTATTAACAAAATATAGCTTGGTTTCTCTGTACATGATATAAAATATGTATAATAATATGGATGGATATATTTCATATAAATAGGTATATACTATATATATTGAAATGCATAGGTTTAAGCTTTTCTAGAATATACAGAAAATATGCTAAAGGTGGAAATATTGAAATATATTTGTGGGGAAATTATTCTTAAAAATTATGTGCTTTCTAATCTTTATCATAAAAGTTGGAAAGTCATAACAATTAAATAACGCCATATCTTACCACTTAGTAAAGCAATTAATTATTAAGTCTATTGCAGTTTATTTTTCTTCTTTCACTGCTTCTGAAAATTTTAGTGTCCTTTATGGTCTGATCCTTAGTTAATTCTTCTAACTCATTTTTTCAATTAATTTTCAGTATATTCCAGTACTGATTCCAGTACTGATTCCAATACTGATTTTTTTTTCTTTAATGTTGAACATATCACTTGTCTCTGTATATACAGTATCCTTCTACCCTCGTTTGTCTCCTATTCTCTCACTAAATCTTGTTCTTATGCTTATTATAGTAAAAGTCTCATACTTTTCATTGATTTCCTAAATAAAAATTTCATGCTCTTCCAGTGTACTCCCATAAAATCCTTTAATTTTCTTGGATTAGCATTTCCTGAAAATTTCTCTTCTGTTTATTAACCTATATTCTCTCCCTTGTATAATAGTTGTCATTTATCTGTCAATAATAGCTGTGATTTATTGAGCTGTTACTATGTTTTAGACTTAGTGATAACTGTTTTCTCTCTCTCTCTCTCTCTATATATATATATATATAACTTATAGAATGTAAGACACACTTTTATTTTACCTAGAAAACACTATCAAATATAGTGCAAAGACATCACTGAATATCTATTGCATTCTGACTCAAAGATATTAAAATATGAAAAAAGGGAACTACTTAGAATCCGTGGAATATTTGATCAAATGCAATCTTCACAGCAACCATAGTGGGGAGGTACCATTGAGCTCACTTTAATAGAAAAGAAATATTTAACGAGATTAAATAAATTTTCTCAAGATAATGGCAAGATTAGAATTTCTGATGTAGAAATCTATTCTAAAAATTTTATTTACATTATAAAATATGTGAGAAAAATAATCATGTCCATTGTGTTCAATATTGAGGATTCAGTGTTAAGCATAAGATAACTCAATATTGAATTCATTAAAGAATAAACACATTTTAAGTAATTTATTAATTGTTGTACATCTAAGACTAGACACCAGTTTTTCTCAGTTAGAACATCATTTATTTTCCACTGCATGGTGATGTTCAAAAGCAACTATTTGATTTTCTCTAGACTGTGGATTAATAATTTTCTTATTTTGTAATATTTATGAGAATATAATATTAATACCATGGAATAACAGTTACTTACATGGTTAAAGACGGTTACCTATAATTAAATATTAACTTAAACTGATTATGTAGGAAGGGAATAAAGGAATTTAGAGTTTGAGGGGAGCTAAAGACAGACTATGACAAGTCAGAGATGCTCTGAAAAGTATGTCTTAACTTATAAGAACTAAGAAAGTAGAGATCCAGTGATATAGAAAATAAATCCTTTAATACAATCATTGGACATGAATATTGGACTTGTGTAATATTAAATAATAATTAAATAGGGAAAAAGCAATAACACATAAGGGTTACATAACAAACTAATTGGTTCATCCTTGGTAAGAGAGTACCAAAAATTAAAGAAGAAATTCTAAAGATTAATTTGACAGATATTGGCTGAATAGGTTAGAGAATAAAGATTCTAACGGTAGAAGGTCAATTTATGATTCTCAGAAAAATCAAGGTTTGGACAGTTGAAATAATAAGGAATGGACTGTAACAGTGGGTATAGTGATATAACTAAGAGTTGTTTCATATCAAAATTTTTAAAAATCCAAATGGTTTGGAATCCACAAATATGACAGATTAAGCAAAAGTAACTAAAAGAATATATATATTTTGAAATCAGAGAATTAACTTCATTGTCATATATAGGAACAACAAAATGTCAGCTTGAACTTCTGACTCATAGTAAAATATATATGAATGGTAAATCTTACATTCTGATGTTGACATCTATTTCTGTCATCTATCTTCTACCATCTATCATCTAACTATTATTTATCATCTATCACCAAGTCATCAATCTATCTTCTATTGAAAGTGCTACTAAATGACAGATAGTTCATATTTCCACCACAAGTTTATTAACAGCACCATAATTATTTCTAACTATATGAATGAATTATTGTGTTCCTCATCTATTATACTATAATTTACTTGTAATAATGAACTAAAAATTTAATGTATGAATAGATAGGAGAATGTGGATATGTGCCTATACAACTGACAAACTTGATTCTATGATATATGTACTCATTTTAGAGTCATGTGTATGATATGAGCTACAAATATGTCAATTTCATCATTATCAAATTTGACATAATTATATGATTTTTGGTAATAGATGATCAATAACTATTTTCAGTGGGAATAATCTCAGTTCCTTTGTTTCTGTATTGTGTAATCCTATTAACCAGTGAGTATATTTTTAAAAATTGAGTGACAAATTACATTACACAAAACCTAAGATTATATTTAATTCTCTAAAGCTAGAGATTTTTCCTTTAGGTCTTATTGAACCATCAAAAGGTAACATAATTACAAGAGAAATGTTAGAACTTTAAAAATGTTCTTTAAGGAGGTTGGCTAATAATTCTTCCATATTTACTCCTCCTCTTTGACAATCATCTTTTGGTTCACCACACATGAACAAGCTCAATTTTCAGCAGAAGTTTTAAGCCCAGTCTGCATTGTAATCATAAAACATGAATGACTCTTTTCATGAGCATGTCCTTTATCAGGTGCCTTAGGGTGAACAACAGTAAACTTATATGTTCAAAACATAATTCAAAGAGCAGAATTTACTTTTGAGGTACTCATCCTGTTTTCTTTCCCATATTAAAAGTTATTTTTGAATAATCTTTGACTACACTAAGCTTATACAAGAAGAATGCATCTGACATAAAAATAAATGAAAGTGAAAGCAGAAAAAAATTCAATTTTGGAAAGTGCCATTATTGTTTACAAAACATAATTTAAAGATGATATTAAGAGTTTTAGTGAACTATAGCAGGCATACAATATGTTTTAAGCTTACAAGTTGATACTTGACATATGCAGGCATCCATGAAACCATCACTGTAACCGAGATATTAAATGTTCATCTTCCCAAATGCTTCCTTATCCCCCTTATTGATCTCTCCTTACCAATATTTCCCATACCTTGCTTTCCCAGCATCCACTGATCTGCTTTCTGTATGAGTTTTAATTTTACCATAGGTTAATTTTCCTCAGTTATAGTTCTACATATCTGGAACCACATGGTGTAAAGTTTTAACCCAAGCCTTCTTCAGTGTGCATAATTCTTTGGTGGTCTCTACCACGCTGTAGCAGAAATGTCAGCTAACTCTTTGTGCAAAACCTCAGAGTAAGTAGACTTGGTAGGTCATGTGATATCTATGTGCATATTCATTTGCTGCTTATAGTCCTTAAAGATGTAACACATATTCTTAGTTGGGGACTGTACAACATAAGACTGTGGACCAAATTTCACACAGTGCCTTGATTTGACAAACCCTATTAAAATTCTTTCCTTTTCTCAGAGTACTAGTTACATTTTTATGGGGAAAGTCACAATTGTTTATCCATTTACCTATCAATGAACATTAGATCAGTTTTAGATTTATGTTATTAAAAACACAGCTGTATGAGCATTCATGTACAAGTTTTTACATATATTATTTTTACTTTTCCTATGATAAATGTGTAGTAGTGAAATGAGTAACATACTTTTTAGAAAATGCTAGAATATTTTCAAATGGCTTGACTTTTCCTTTGCACTACAAGTTTATGAAAGTTGCAGTAACTCAAAATTTAGTAAACAATGGGATCAGTTTTTGTAACATATAACATTTTAATCAGCATGTAGGGGCTACCTGATTATGATTTAATTTTTAAGTTAGCTAATGTCTAGTGATGTTGATGACTTAGTTGTCATTTATATATCTTTGGTAGAGAAGTATATGTACTAATCTCTTATGCATATATTTTAATTGGATTGATCTTGCTCTTAATGGATTTTGAGAGCTCTCTTAAAATATTATAGATGTATGTTAACTATTAGAAAATGCTATTTGTAAATTGTTTTCTGTATGCACCTTGCATTTTCATTCTTTCAGTAATATCTTTTGAATAGGAATGTATAATTTTGGTGACATCAAATTTATCATTTTTTTCTTTTAAGCATGATTTTAGAGTCTGTAAGGAAAATGTATAAATAAGGCTATTTTTCACCTTTCACACATCAGGCAGCCATACCTTGAAATGCCATTTTTTCCACTATTGGAACATCTAGCAAACAACAGATAGGCCTTGCAATTTGCAATGATGTATCCCTTGTGTGGCTATGGGCACTTAACAGTGTAAATAAGGTTAGGCAGGGGAGTTGATGTTCTGCCTCTCTAGCCTGCTGGTATACAGGGTCCCCTGTTGCAGCACTAAAGACCTGCAAAATCCACCCAAGGATTCAATTACTCTTTTTGTCTATGAGAACTGACAATGAACCTGCTTGAGATGATTGCACAGTAGTTTGTCATTGTAGTCTTTATTATTTTGAGGTAAATACTTTCATTCCACTTTTATTTAGTTTTCTATCATAACTGAAGGTTGTATCTTGTCAAAAACTTTTTGGCAACTATTGAAATGATCATATGATTTTTATATTCCTTTTATTGATCTGGCGTAAGATTTGAATTTCCCTGATGGAGATAGTTTTCACACTATAGCAAAGAAATTGGTAAGGAGACAAAATTCAAAGAAGGTTTTAAAAAATCAGAAAAAGAACTACTAAAAATGCTTAAACAAGTATTTGCCAATAAACTATCCTAAATGGTTTATTAGTGAAAGAAATTCTCTGATATTAGTGAGAGAGAATTCTCTGAGAACTTTCAATTCTCAAGTGTCAGAAAGAGAGCAAGATACTATGACCAACTTGGTCCCTATACAGAAGCAAAATTTCTAATATTTCGTAGGAAAATATCTTGCATATAACATGTAATTCAACTATGTCACAAAATGCAAGTTAGCTTCATGCTGGCATAACATGAAGCCACAATGGTGGTAAATAATGAGGTTTTATTAGGAGAAATGCCTGGCACTGATATTCATATTTACATCATGCTTAATATAAATACATAAATAGAAGACTTCAGCAACTAGTACCTAGTAAGTATTTCATAAATACTTGTTGGTATGAATGTCGCTTCTTCCATCTTCTCCCACAAATTGTTCCAGAAAAGCTCTGGGCTGAATAACAGTGTTAGAAAAAGTAAGCAAAACAGACATCAGAAGGATTGTTAAGAGGGGTTCAGGGGAGAAAGGGAAGTTTAGGATATAACAGTACTTCCTTAACTAAGAACCATCCAAAAGGAAGTTTATAGGTGACATCTGCACTCTTACATAGGAGATAACATATTTTCACTCAGTTTGAAAAGTTGTATTTCATTGACATACTAATATATAAAAATTAATTTGCATTAGAATATATTTTGAGAGACTAAGTGAAACAAGATTCCCCCTTGTGGTTATACCAGGGAGTGCTAGTGACGCTATCCCTATTACTGGCATTGCATGACTGCTCTTCAGCAGGCTTATAGGTGCTTAAAATGTGTTACTTGCATATATTATCATATGTGTGTGTGTGTGTGTGTATTCTGTCTTCTCCAGGCTATAAGAAATACCTCACTTTGCCAAATAACGTATTTTAAAAAGTCATATTAGTTTGGTCAAAGTCTGTCAGATAGCAGTAAGATAATTGAGTTACTGATCATTGCAAACACACATCATAAAATTCACATGCATCAAACCAACCAATCAACCAGCATCAGTTGACGAGTGGAGTTCAAGTCCTTGAAATACATGGCAACATAGGTCCTATGTTTAGTATTTGAACTTCTTAAAAACTTCCTGGAATATCATCAAGACTCTCTCATCAGAATTCATTTCCCCTGCCAAGCATTCCATAAGTGTGGAAGAGATAAAACTGCAACATAGAAACATATGGGCAGAAGATAAAAGGAGATCAGTGAGCAGGAAAATATGTTTCTTAAAATCTGTGCTGCAGTCATTTTTCTTCTCAGTTTTGTTGTTTGTTTTGCCATTAAATGTCCATAGCCAACATTAAAATGTTTCTACAGCACAGCAAAGGAATAATTTGATTCAGAGAAATGAGAATCCATTCAATTAATATAACAGCAACAAATGGATATCAAGTTGTTTGGTATTTTATAATAATAAATTGGTTGACTAATTTGGGTCTGGTGTAGCTACACCTCAAATGACTTGTAATAAAGGTAAGGGTTTCATATTGAATTTGCTTTACTTGTAATCACTTGTACTTTTAATATTCATACTGTGTTGTGCTTTATGCAAGGTTTATCATGAGGTCCTCAAACTCTCAAAGCATTGTAGTTGAAATATCAATGTTTCCATAAAAAAGAAAATGTTATTTGAGAAATAGTCTAATGTTTTAACCAGGCAGGCTCCCTTCAGTAGTAAAATGTCAAATAGCTACTTATCTCAGCATAACTCTTCCTAGATAGTTTTACTTTCTTTTGTATACATAATGTTGAAATTATTTATTGAAACTGTTTTCATTTTTGATTTTTCCCAAGAATAAATTTCCCTTAGGGTAAATTTTCAATTCCACTTACCTAAGTTGTTTTATGATGCTGCAGAGAGTTGGAAAAATTCTCCAATCTATCTTTTGACTCTCAGCATATATTTATTAGTCAAATCCAGATTTTCTAGGACAAACCTATTTATTTTGTCATATAGTGCCAATACATTCTGAATTAGTCTCAATATGTAAACATCAATTAATTGAAGAATTGAATTAAATAATAAACATTTCTGTTAAATGTTTACAATGAAAAAAGATGTTTGTCATAAAATGTGAAGATACTTGTTGAAAATATCTATAATTCCTTAAAAAACAAATACATTAATACATATTATTTTAATTATAGAATTAAATATATAACATATGTACTCATGGTGTTTGTCAAATATTTAAAAGAAAATTATGAATAACATAATTTATACCCTTTAAGTGAATAGTGCTGGTTAGAAATGATCTTAAAGATATTGTCCTTGAAAGTAATTTTAGCCCTTAGGAACTTAACAAAGCATGAGTAGAACTAGACAGTTTGCAAGAAAAAAAATTTTCAAAAAAATGGCATAGCTTTACAAGAGAAGGGATAAACTAGCACTTTTTTTTTAAAGTATTTGGCATTTAATTTCAGAACTTCAAATTCAACTAGCAATTTGAAAATTTAGAAAGATTTGTTTTATGTATTGAAAACAGCAGACATCAACAAACTTCTATTGAATGAATAGATGAGGTATGAATATACTGAAAATCAGAAATGCAATAAATCTTTTGGAAAAAACACTTTCTAGAAGAAATTTGAACTTGGAAATACAACTGTTATAGTTACTAATTCAATTAAAGAATATTTATTGAAACTCTGTTCCCATTAATCCTGGAGATACTTTGATTGAAACAACAAAGACAGAAAATGCCCCCTCCCACTTTCCCCCCCAAAATAAATGGAAAAATATGAGATGATATGATAATATTAGAAAAACATAGGTGCTAAGAATTTTACAAAGATCATGTCTTGCAGAAGAGAATGGCCTCTTTGGGATGTTAACATTTAAGGTGGAATCTGAATGATAAGGAGAGAAATGGCAAATAATATTTATCTCAGCCAGCATTGAGAAAATACCATGAGAGACAACATATGAAGCTAGTGGAAAAATCATTAGAGTGGGTTTGAGCTCTGCTGCTTCTGTGATGAGCAGAGAGGAGTCAAATGAACCTAGAGGTTGCGAGTGGGTAGGAGGATTAATTAATGGCCAAAGAGGATAGCAATGTTTAGATCATTTTTTAATTAAAAAGAATAAAAATTAGGTGACTTTAACCAAGCAACTTCTTTCAAGTTTAAGAAAAAGAATGCCAGTGACATCATATATTATAGAACATTATTTGTAAGAGGGTCCTTTTTTAATTGGCTAGTAGTTTATATACCATTGGAGGTTATATAAATTCAGGGGTACATTTTCATAGCTCCATAGCTGCAAATGCTTCTCTAACCTGTCATCAACTTTGGGTGGTAGTTGGGTTCTACCCCTACACCCCACTTGGCGGTTACCAGGAGGTCTTTGACTTGCAGCCTCTGTTCCCTGTGTTTGAATAGATTCTGACTATTCACTCTGGATGCAGGTACAGAGATCTCAGAGGAGGTAGCAGTTGATGTGCTCCTAATTTTTCCAAAGCCTGATGGTCAAAATAACCCTCTCCAAATGTTTATGTGTATCATTTGCCTGGCAGTGCTGTACTTTCCCTATAAGAGGGCTAGACTAGAATTCAGAGGTCACATGCTTCTCAGAGGGGGAATGTGGACCTGCTTCCAGACACTGGAAAGCCCATGGTCTCAACCCCCAGACTGAGGATTCTTTCCATATGACAAGCCAGGTAGTGCTGCTCTTTCCCTTACCCTGGCCCTAGACAGGATCCTTGTATAGCAGTCTCCATATGAGCACCGTCCAGAGGCTGGGGTGGGTGAGAGCAGGAGCAGGAGCAAGAGGTGTGCTACAGTGCAGACGTCATCTGTAAAAATGTCTCTGCCTGTAACATGCACTGTGGTGGCCCTGACTAAGCCACCAAGCAGAACAAGTGGCTTTCTGGGCTCCCCAGATTGTTCACAGACACATATGAATTCTCAGAGACCATGATAGAGATAACCAAGTGTCTTTCTCCACCCAAAACAACCTGAGTCTCATGTCATCAGGTATCTCTTTCTGACTGTGGAACACTTTCCTTCCTGGGCTGTTTGTTCAGACTGAAGAACCGTTGGGAGAATCTTCGATGGCACTTTCAGTGAACTAGCACCATTACTGACTTACTGTTTCTCAGTCTTTTCCTTTCCAAAGATTTTTATCTCTCTTTGCTGAGACACTGTCCTCACTTCCCCTGCTCAGTGTAGCTATGGCTGCTTGTTCCTGTTGCTTATCCTCAGTATTGCTGAAGAAAGCAATGACTCAGGATCTTGTCTCTCTGTTATCTTCTCTCCCTCACTGAAAAAGATTTAAAACAATGAACAGAAAGAAGTAATTAAAATGTTCTTAGTGTGAAAAATACCAAAAATTTATGTCATCTATAAGAGTAAACAGTTTTGTTACCACTATATTAAGCTCCTGCTTTCCTCAAGGAAGAAATTTGTATACATTGTTATGTATTGATGTTATCCAAATGACCTCTTTGTTTTATTCTTTTAACTATTATTAGCTATGACCCAGAATCTGAAATTCTCCCTGAATTACTGATCTTTCTAATATTTTCTGGCAGTTGTATTTTGCAATGTGATCTTATGCTACATATATTAAGTTTTTTTTTTAATTTATATGACAGAAATATTATTCTTTAATAGAAAATCAAATATATCATGCTTGATGACCAGTAATTTTTGAACATCATCTAAAGTATGAATAAAATCAACAGCTTTGTGTGCTTATGCTTTTCTAAAATTGGGGAAAATTAGTCCAGTTCTTAGGATGAGATTTATGGCGGAAGGGGTTATCTAGGCCAGCAAGTTTGAAGAACATTTCTGACAACTGGTATTTGCCTGTCAATCTCTATAATAATTTTGTAACAATAGTCTTAGTAGGGGAATCTAGTGATCCTGCTAATATATATATGAGGAAATTGAATGTATGTGACAGTGAATTCCAGTGGGTTTTTCAGCCAGGAAAGGATGAATCAAATTCAATACAAGTTGCTCTGGGTAGAGGAAGTATTCTCTTTCACTAGGTGTGCTCCACTGAGTTTCATTTTCAAACTAGGAAACTAATATGCCCTTTAGCGTTAAGTATATTATTATTCACCTTTTGTTTGAAGGGTTATTATGCTGTAGGAAAACACTTCTCCCCCTTTTAAGGGGGAAAAAAAAACAGATGGGGTTATGGAAATAATTTTTAAAAATAAAATTTAAGAAGAGATTTTGTGAATATCCTTTAGTACCACACCTGTATTTGAATACATTGAATTTATTACTTCTACTAGACAAATTTTGTAGAAACAAAGAGAAAATATATATGTATAAATAAAATACAAATACAATATAAAATCATACAAGTAAATATGTGATGCCAGGTCTGTGATCTGAAATTAAATAATTGAAGACATTTATTATATTCCTTTTTCTGGTGTCTGTCTATCTATCTACCTACCTACCAACCTGCCTATCTACTTATCTACTTCCCTACTTCCCTACCTTCCTACCTATCATCTGTCTACCCCTTATCAATAACCATTTATGTTTAAAATATGAAAGACTTTTCTGGTAGCATTTATGTACATATTTTGAGTTGGTGATTAAGTTAATCATAAGACCCATGAGCATCTTTACAATTGTTATATCATAAACACTATAGCTATTCCCTGTTTGTGTTACCTGATCTCTGATGCAGGGCAATCATTCTATTACAACCCTGTTTTCACATTAGCAATTATACCTGAGATTATGGAATAGAAATATAGCAAATGTCATTGATTTTAAAATGCTAATTGATTTAGAGTAGCTATTGAAAAGCCCATTTAACAAAAGACTAAATTTGACAGAGAATGTAATGAAAACTCCAGTAGCTGTGGGGTACTAGGTATTTGACATACTGATTAATTTGGACATTCCCAACTTATTCTGCAAGTTTAGGTAATTAAAGATAAGCTGGGAGCAAATTTCTTCATTCTCTTACTCTAAATCATTTGTGAGGCAGTTCTCATTATTTTAATTGTTCATACCTATTTGTGCATTGCATACACTTATGCTTGCTTCCGTAATCATTACAAAGTTAAACAAATCACATCTAGACTGATAATTTATTTTTCAGTTATTTGGAGATAAGGAGAGCTAAAATATGATCTAGTATTACAAATAAAATGCTCATCTTTGATGATTCTAAAAAATGCCCAAACGAGGACATTGTTAAAATGTTCCTCTTGAGAAGTGATATCAAATATTTCAGTCGAGACTTAAGTAATCAATGACAATAAAAACAGAGGAAGACTTATATAAGAAGGATATTACCTATGAAAGGTGAACTACAAGAAATTATTTCATCTAGTGTGCAGGTAAGATCAGATTTAAAGAAACAAGAAACATTGACATACAACTCTCCCAAGAAGATGGCCACCTTAGTCACAGGATGTAAATGGAGTATAATTTAGTCAAAATAATATACACTTAGCCTTTCTTTTGGGCAGGATGTGTTTGAATGCTGATACTGAAGACAGATTAAAGAGAAAAATAAAGGCCATTTTCTTGGAATAGCACACTAACTTCCCTAGATTCTTCAAAAAGATATTAAACATTTTTTTCCTGGAATGGAAGGGCCCGTGTTTTCAGCTTCTCTGGTTTCTGTATCAGCCACCTGGTAGTGAATCTTTTAGTCATAGAGGTGAAGGACAAAATACTTAAAAGGGGTTAGGGAGTGGTTTATTGATACAAAAAGAAACTTTATATACCATCAGTGACTTTTGATGTGTATAAACAGAGTACAGAGAATAATTTATTTTTATTAGCTCTGGAACTTGACCAAATTTTAATTACATTATTTTCACATATCCAAAAACTCAACACATTGAGCATTTAGCACTTTGAGTTATGTATTTTGGCCAAAACATAATAAAACTTTAAAAATAATAATATAATTATGTGACATATTGCAATTTATACATATACAAATAACAATCAAAATTATAATTGATAACTTATTCAGGAAACTTAATGAAAGAATTACATATATTAAGTATGGGTTATAGCCAACATAATCAGGTTAAATAATCAGCTCTACAGAATTTAGCTATTAAAAATGAAAGAAGTATTCAACTGAAAACATTTTACAAACATTATAAATGATGCTTTAAAAAAGTTAATAAACATAACTAGATTATAAAGAATAAAATAAATAAGTAAATCCAGAAACTAGATGGACAGTAAAGAGGAGCATGAATAAATAAATCTGAGAACTTTGAAATGACAAGTATATAACAAAAAAATCGCTGTCAAGATCAATAAAAATAAAAATACAGCATTAATAATGAAAAAGTTTAAATTCTCAAGCAAAGAAGCAATGAATAAGTACTAATTTCTACTTCTGGAATTATGGCACAACAGAAAACTCCCAGAGGTCTTTCTGCAATGTACATCTAGATTCTGGATCAATTACAGTAAATATACATTTTAATAGTCTAGACTTTCTGGGAAGTAATGGAAATCTCCCTCCCATCAAAATGAATATAAGACTATAAAAGCAGCAAGAAGTATTGAGACTTAATTAAACTTGAGAGATGGATTTGTCTTTTGGCCAATGTCTACATCAAAACTGAAATAACATTCCATGTGTCCTTGGGAGTGAGCTGAAGTTTAATCTTACACTCCTTTGTACATGGAACTTTAGAAGTGGAAAGCAATCAACAGCAGTTCAGGGTAAAAGAACAAAATCCTTGCTAGAAAATACTATCTATGATTTAGATCTCTGGATTACCAAAAAGAAAAAAAAAAAGCTCATAATTTACAAAAAAAGCCAAACACATTTTCAGAAGTCATTTTAAGGGACTATCACAAATTAGAATGCAATTGTTGCAATGCAAGTGAACATGAATTTAGTACTATTTATTAGAATTACATATTCATGCACCTTTTTACTGATTCTCCTGCCATCATTTTATTTCAGTGACAAACTAGCAAAAGTATAATGACATGTGCATATACAATTAACTGTTTTTATTTATAACAAAGTCTGAAACTACTCACATTTTAGCTATATGGACCAATGAAATAATATGTTTTTTTCTGTAAATAGTGATCAATATATAAAATATTGGGAAGATCTTTATATGTGTCCATAAAAAGATTTCTAGAAAACTTTCTTAGTAATACAAAAGGCAAATCAGTGATTATAGCAGGTTTATGCAAAAACATCTTTCTGTTTGAGAGAGAAATACATGTGTCTTTGTATGAGCACATGTATGTATTTGCTATATGTGTATGTTTTAATTTGCTTATATTTTCTGAGAAAAGATGTCAGCAGATGAAAGCATTACAAAAAAAGATTAAGTAAAAAACTAAGTGTATAAGTGATATGAGGAGGGAAGAAACAGGAATATAAATTAGACTTCAATGAATTTAAATTGCTTTATGGCTTGACTTTATAAATATTTTATATAATTAAAAATCCATTAAAAAATAAGGCTAAAGCTAAAATCTAAAAGTGAACAAAAAATTGAGAGCAAATGTATATCAAATGGTTGAAAATCATTTTCTTTTACAAACTGGCAAGAATGTACTTAGTGGTTTCCCAATTTTGGTTCTCATTGATTTATATAATAGTATTTGCTTTTCATTAGTTGGTGATGGATATCTTCATTTTTGAAAATGTTCACACATAATATGAATGATCTTTACCAGTGACTTTCTTGATCTGTTTGTTTTCTTCTTCTGAAATTCCTAATATCCAGTGGTTAGATTTTCTAACAAGAAAACATTGATCAAGAAATCATGTTTGAAGTGACTGTCACAAAGATTTCCCCTTATGTTGTAGTCTAATAAAATTGCCATTTAGCCTTTAATTTAGGCCTCTGATCTATTTTGAGTTAATTTTGGGGGATGGTTTAAAAAAGCTTAAGGCTTCATTTTTTTTCCATGTATGTATCAGTTTTCTTAAGAAAGGAATTTTTTAAAGTAAATATATTCTTAGACAGTTTTGTTGCTGCGTCCAACATTCCATCTGTTAAACATCACAATGATATATTTTCATTTTTTGTTTTTTTTAAAAGATTTAATTATGCATAGAAGAACTGGGGTACAGGCCAGAGGAACGGGGTGTGAGAGGATTCACCAGAGACAGAGTGGGGAACAGAACAGGCAGATCCACTAAAATACACTGCTGAGGGGAGCAGCAGGCAAGGCAGGCAGGAGAGGTTTTCTGTGCCCTGTGAGTCACCCCTGGCTTGGGGTAGGGATCGAACTCGTGCTGCAGTGACTGCGGTTTGCTTTATAGTGCATATCTTAACCCACTGCACCACCAGGCAGGCCCCATGATATATTTTCAATAAAGATTTTCTATGGTCTTAATTATATATGAAAAAATACATGCAAAAATTATTTTTCTCACAATAGCTACACTTACTCCTCTATTCATTAATAATAATAATAAATCTCTGAACCAGTTACAAAGGAAAGAAAAGTAATCCCAGTTTAATACTCATTCCTCTACCTCACTATATTTCTTGTTATTATTTCATTGTTTCTGAAATTGAAATTGAGCCTTGCTCCTAAAAGGGAACTGAAGACAGTGTTAATTTTATAAAATGGCAATTTCTGGACACAAAACAGGCAATACTTGTTATAGGGTTAAAAGTTTAGTAAGGTTAGATAGAAAGATATTATGAAACTCTATATCCCTAGTATTAATATTCACTATTACAGGAAAAATTAAATTCTCTACCTTTTCAGCACTGAGAATTTAATTTTGTTAATGCATGATTTTGCTAAAAATATAAAATCATTGAAAATATATGCTTAGAGATTTTTGCTTTATTTTGTTGGCTTTTAAATCATTAAATTGTTTCTTTCCTAGGTAATAATTTTCAATGATATGGCTTTCTTCCATACAAAGCAAAATTCTCATTAAAAAACAGATTTAGGAAATTGTGGTACATGGAATTCTCTATCATCATCTCACTCACTGGAATTCTGTAACACACTTGCCTAACAGAATTTGGCTGATTGCTTAAACATCACATCATGTAAATGGAAAATAAAAGCTGTAAAGGCAGTTTGATTTCTTCAATATGGGCTCTCCAAATGTTGTTCTATCAGTGAGACCACATTGTAAAAGTGGATAAGAAACTGTTTTATAATTGCAAAACTGATCTAAGGCTAAAAGAACTACTAGGGCAAATTCTCCCCTGGAGGAAAAGGAGTAGGTGGGTTTAAATATCAGTAAACAGAGTCAGGACTTGAAAGACTAAATAATCTCCAAAAGCTACACTTCAGTAGATAGATAGTTCATACCCTATTTATAAAGGCCTGAAGAATGTGAAAAGATTTCTTGTGAAGAATTCTGTTGGACTGTAGTCCTAGTTCAAGCCTCTTACTAGGCCCACAAATGATGTCTCTATACTAAAATGGTATGTGTATTTTTATTGTACACAATTAATGGCAAGTATATGTAAATTTTAAAATATTTTAATAAAAAAAAAGGAAAAATCCCAAAAACAAAAGAGGAAGTTCTTCTGTGCTGTAATCCAAAAAAAAAAATATATATATATAAAAGGAGATAAGCCTGTTTTTACATGCAAATTTCCTAAAAGAAAACTAAAATATGTTGACAAAAGTACAAACATTTAGATTTTTTTTTAAAGGCCATATGGGAGGTTAGTTAAGGCTATCCACAAATAGCATTAAATGTGATTTTTAATAATGTTTTAAGGTAATTCATTGCTCTCATAAGAGCACCAATTTGAATGCAAAGGGAAATTGAATAGAGTTGAAAGCAAGAGAAAGAAAGGGTAGGATAGGCGTAACTACTTTATGCTTCCAGGGCTTAGAAGAGAAGTGACTCAAAACAACCCAGTCTGAAGGTAGATTGTACAACTGGTGCTGTTGCCTACACTGGAATTCTTTAATTGTCTTGACAGTTTTTATTAGGTTATCAAGATGGCCTGAGGCAAAGATTGAAGAATAACTAGAAACTAAGGAAAGATAGAAAGGGCCAGGTTGCACTTCAATTTGTAAAAGTAACTGTAAAAATAATAGCTCTCATTTATGTATCATTAACAATTTGACAGGCACTTTGCATACACACACACACAGGTCTTTACATGTATAAGAAATATATTTCTGATCTCCATTCTGTGAATGAGAAAGTGATGATGAGGGAGGATGTGTAATTTCTTTCAATCTATAATTGAAAATCATCAGAGAGTGTTTGAATCTAACCGCTTTTGACTTCAGAGTTTAAGAGTTTCACCAGTGGGGATGGAGTGGGATGAGAGGAGTAGCACAGGAGAAGGAAATGGATATAGCAGAGAACTGGCAGAGGAGGAGTACACTATGTGGATATATGAGGCATGCAAGTATACTCTCGACCTTATATAGTTATCAAAATGACCATCAGATTAATATTGAAAGGTTAAAAAAAATAAATCATGAGCAGTCTTAAAATTGTTTTTTCAAGGAAGGTGATCAAAAACTTGTCTTATTTTTTTTTTTAAGCAAGCCAGCCTTTCCTAAAGAACAAATAGAAGGCAGCAAAGCACTTTAAACCTTAATTCTAGAGATATTAAAAATGCAGACATCTATTTGGAAAAGTTGTAGAGTAAGTCAAGATATTTAAATAATGATTTTCTCCACGCCAGAGATTGGCATGCAAAATACCTACACGGCAAAAAGCCTATCTTTGCCTAAGGAAGAAGAACTAAATGTAAGTCAAGAGTGTAGTTGCACTGTGTGAGTGTAAGAGAGAGCTGGGTGTAAACCTGCACATCTTAATCATGCACAGTGTTGTAAACTAATACCTCCTCAATAAAAAAATTAATACAAATTAAATAAGAAATCCTTTTAAAAAAACTATCCGCATCACCTTCTTCCAACCATTGCATTGCTCTTGCACAGAACTCTCAGTATACATCAGCCCTCACAGATCATCTCAACCCAAAGGAAGTTTACACCAATACAAAAATAAGATTAAAAACACAAAGTACCTAATGATATCACTCTTATGTATATGCTCAAAAGAAATGAAAACAAGAGTCTGTACCATATATGTTACCACACAACCAAGTGGCATCTAGAGGCACATACTCTTCAAACTGTGCATGCTCTAAAATGGATTTGACCATTCACATGAACAAAAGCAAAGGAAACAGACTCTTGACATGATAGAATTTGATAGAATCAGTATGCACAGAAATAAAAGATTTTAAATGATAGTTTCCCAAAGTAACTCCCCAAATTACCCAACCCTCATGGACAAATGTCCAAACAGGCTAAGCTTGAAGTGGGACCATTGAAAGTGTGTCATAAACCTAAGTTACCTTCTGACAGGGAACCATAAGAAAGAGCTAAGGCATATAGTGAGATCTGGGACAAAAGAAGGAACAAAAAATTAAAAATATAACACATTAAAATAATGGGTACCATTGTTTCTGACAAGACACAGGAGCAGCCTTGCTACCTATCTCTTACCCACCTACATACTTTTCCAAGTATCTTCCAAATGTCTATGCAGGTCTCTCCTCCCTCATGTCTCCTTCAAGTCACTTTTTATCCCACTATAACTAGATTCAAATCAGAGTGAGAAAAGTGCAAGAGCTCAAGAATGCATGTGCTTGGTTACAAGCCAGGCAATGCCACCTAACTTCTCCCGTAATTCCCAGCAGCCACTAATTCAGGTTCCTGGCTTTTGGGGAACTGTAAACCTTGGTGCAGTAAATCTCTGTGGCATGGTGAATGGGGTGGTGTTTATAAAAATTCCAGGAGGTAGAGTGAGCCTGTAACAAAAAGAACTAGTCATAGCTGCTTTGTATTGTCATAGAAATTTCTTAAATTCTCAGTGGTAGAATGGTTAAATTATGGCATATTTGCACAATATAATACAATGACTAGAATGAATGAGCTACAGCTACTCAATATCCTTATACAATGATAAGAATATTACCAACTGTGGACCAGAAGTCAGCACCAAACACTACATCCTATATGTAAAATAATGCATAATTTACTCATATAAATTAATAGATTTTTTCTATAATGCCTTTAATGTTGGGGGTTTTTGCACTATTTTTTTAATTGTGGTAACATATACAACATTGTGTTTTAAAGATATTGGATCACCTCATGCCAATGTTATTAACACATTATACCAGTCACCAAACATACATAGTCCACCAATATAGTTCCTTATGCTCTCTACCAACTGTGTTCTTTTCTCACATAATCACCATCTCCTCTGGTAGTCTTAGTTCTACAGATTTCTAGGGCTTGCTATTAGTTTTGCTTTATCTGACCCTTTTTTTTTCTCTATATTCCACACATAATTAACACCATCTGGTATTTCTTTTTCTCCTTAATCCCCTCCAACTCCATCCATGTTTCCCAAATGGCAAAAGTTTATTTTTCAAAATAGCTGAGTACTATCCCATTGTGTATGTGTATTACATCTTCCTGCTACACTTACCTATTTGGGGGTATTTAGGTAATTTCAATAGCTTGACTATTATAACAGTGCTGCAATAAACATAGGGATGTGTATTTCTCTTAAATCTAATAATTTTGGCTTATTCAGGTAGATGCCTAGAAGTGGAAATACTGGGGTAATCAATTTTTAATATTGTGAGGAGTCTCCATACAATTTACCATAGGTGCTGGACCAGTCTACATTCCCATGAAAGTATATGAGTGTTTCTTTTTCCTAATATCATTGAGAAAACTTGTTGTTTTTGGTCTCTTTTCCTCTTTCTCTCTCTCTCTCTCTCTCTTTTTTTTTTTTGTATAGACCATTTTCAGACATGAGGTGACAGCTCATTGTTATTTGGTTTGTGTTTCCCTGATGATGAACATTGTTTCATTGCCTGCTGCCCATCTCTATATCTTCTGCAGAGAAGGATCTACTTAATTTCTTAAATCCATGTCTTAATTGGGTGGTTTTATTTAGTAGTTGTTGAGTTAGTTGTGTGAGTTGTTTCTAGATATTCCCTCCCATTCACTAGGTGTGTTTTTCTTTTGTTTTTTACTTTCTTTTGTTCTGCAGAAACTTTTTAATTTGCTACACCTCCACTTATGTTCTTTTTTTATCCTAATTTATTATTTTTTATTAATATAAATTTGTGTTAATTTACATATATTTGCCATCAATTGTAATCCTCATGTATTCCCCATCACCATCTCACCAGTGCACAATTACCTCAGTCCCCCATGCTCCACTCTGCCCTCAACCCTTCCCCTCTTCCCTCCCCACAAAGTGTCCCTAGTCTGCCCTTGTCTTTTCATTTTTGGTTTTTGTGTCTTAATTGTTGTTATTATTATTATTGTTCTTATTCCTTTCCTTGATCCTCCTTTGGTTCCCTTACGTTCCTCCTAGGGGAGAAACCATCTGGTATTTTTCTTTTGCCTTCTGACTTGCTTCGCTAAGCATAATCCCCTCCAGATCCATCCATGTTCCCATGAATGAGTCTAGTTT
>JAGFMF010011830.1:1293887-1311017 GCA_019455555.1 Galemys pyrenaicus | reverse complement strand
TTTGTGTGTTGATTTTGTATCCTGCTACTTTGCTAAACCAGCCGATTAGCTTAATTAGATTTTCTGTAGAGCTTTTGGGGTTCTCTATGTATATTATCACATCGTCTGCAAACAGTGATAATTATACTTCTTCTTTCCCTATTTGGATACCTTTTATACCTTTTTCTTGTCTTATTGCTCTGGCCAGGACTTCCAGTGTTATATTGAAGAGCTGTGGTGAAAGAGGGCATCCTTGTCTTGTTCCATATCTTAGGGGAAAGGATGTTAGCTTTTCGCCATTGAGAATGATATTGGCTATGGGTTTGTCATATATGTCCTTTATTATGTTAAGATATGATCCTTCTATCCCAAGAATTTCAAGGGCCTTCATCATAAATGGATGCTAAACTTTGTCAAAAGCTTTCTCAGCATTTATTGATATAATCATGTGGTTTTTTTCTTCTTTTTGTTGATGTACCCCCACTTATTTTCATTCTCTTTTGTTTTCCTTGATATTTTGTGGAAACAAATACACAAAGACATCTGTGAAATTTGTCATAGAGTATTTTGTTTATGCTTTAGTCTATGTAGATTATGTCTTCAGGTCTTATATCCAACTTTTTTTTATCCACTTTGAGTTGATTTTTGTGTAATCAGTGAGATAGTGGTCAAGTTTTTATCTTGGATGTGTCTATCCAGTTTTCTTAGAACATTTACCTAAGAGGCTTTCCTGATTAACTGTATGTATTAGTGATGATTTAATTCTGTAATCTCAATTATATTCCATGTATCTGTTTTTTGTTCCAATACCATATTGTGTTGATTAAAGCCTGGAACAGTTATATGGTCATTCTTCCTCCTTTTTGTCTACTTCCTCTTTTTATCTATTACTTTGGCTATTTTTGGTTCATATGAATTTCAGTAGTGTTTGTTCAATACTTTTGAAGAAGGCATTGAGACTTTGATAAGGATTGCATTGGATCTATATACTGCTTTAGCTAAGATTGGTATTTTGACATTTTGAATTTTTTTATATAAACTTAATCAGCTTTTATGTGTCTTCTTCCATTTCTTTTAATTTCTTTATCATGGAAATTTTGAATTGAGGCCATAGAGAGCTGAGCTGCTATGAAGATTACTCACAGATGTTGTTCTCTAGGCAAGTTAGAAAAGATATCTCAAATCTGCTTGTTTCTCTCCTTTACTCTCTAGGTTGCTTAACACAACAGGTTCACCGTATTTCCAATCTAGGAGTCTAGATATGTTTCATGACTTTATTCACCTGCTCATTGTATCAATATCTCAAAACTATAGTCAGGTCCTGCTGATTCTAGTTACATTTTGCATAAGATTCTCCCCTTACATCTCCAATATTTATGTACTGGTTCAAACTTGTACCATCTCTCACTGAAACTATTGCTCTGACTCCCTGATTCACAGTATCCACTAGATTCCATTCTCTATCTAGACATTGCTATTGTTCTTATCTTTGTAAAAAACACATTAGATCTCATGACTGTCACAATTGATACTCTCAGTAGGTCTACTGTCCATAGAACAGTGTCAATTCTTACTTGATGTTTTGCCATAGCTTTTTTTTAATTGTACACCTGTAGCTGATGATAAAACTAGCTAACTATAGCCACTTTGATAGATTATGTTGCATCAAACACCTGTGCTTTTGTGGACTGAATCAAGAATGTCCATCCTTTCTACCTACATAATTCTCTGGTATCTTTTCAACATGCTCACAGAGATTTATTGGAGAACATTATGTATGTGTTTGTTTTTTTTTTTCAGTCCTGCTATCCTAAGACTAATTACAGAATTCTAAATTTCCAAACAAGAAAATTTCAGCTTCCAAGCATACCAGTTATTATTTATATAATTTGCTTCCAGGGCAACTAAATGCTTTAGATGGCAAAACTCATCTCAGTTATGTGGTGGACCATCTTTGTTCATTTATATGCTAATTCAAATGGAAAGCATTATGATGTAAAGATGATGGTTATTCCAGAAGATTGTGTGCCTAATACCTTTTTAACACATAATTTAATATTGTAATTCTAATTCTGGGACAAGCAGTAAAACTTGATGTCTTCTATTGTTCTGCAAATCTGTTGATTATTTCCTTAGGGAAATTGTGTCAAACACTAACTTCTCAGTTGGAGGGGCAACAAGGTCTTAAAATATGTTCTGCCTCATTGGGCTTCTTAGTTATACACACAAATGTTGGAATAAGTTAAATGACTGTGTAAAACAACAAGAAAAAAAAATGAATGATGGAATATATTGTGGAATTCTGTCCATTCACCATGGAACATAGTAATCATAAGTAAAAAAAAAAAAAAAAAACCTCTTTAGTATAAGGCTTCCTAAGAAAAGATCATTTGGGGTTTCAAAGAATGTTTTCATAAAAAAAATGTTCAAAACATTTTATTAACAATTTTATAGCACTAATTGAATATCATTTTTATGAAATTACTGTACAAGTTTTAAGATATTGACTATGCATACAATCAATTTCATTGTCCCATTTTACTAAACAGAGACTACTTGTTAAAAATTTCACATTCTGGTCCTCCTGGGTTAAGTCTCATTGCTACTTCTATCCTGCAGCAAAGCTGCCTAAGTTCAATCCCTGGCCAGGGAGCAAACTCAGATGGTGCAGCAGACCTCTCTTACCTAACCTTCTGTTCTCCTTACCACTGTATTCCAGTAAATCCACCTGCTCTGCTCTCCATTCTATCTCTGATGAATCCTCTCAACTCACACCTCTGACCTACACCTCAGTTCTTCTTTTCAAAAATAAATAAAATCTTTAAAAAATTCCACATACTTATAGATATCAGTTACTCATATCAGTACATATATGACATTCCAGAAGGGTTAATTAAAAAAAAGATTATATAAATGTATGTGTTCCATATCAGGAAAGCACAGATAGTAACAGCAAAATTGTCTTGGTTCATTTTGGTTTATGTTTTCAGTTTTACCATTCTTAGGTCCAATGCAACTATAGGATAAAGTAGTTAACAGAAACTGGAAGCAGTTTCTTATAAAAGGACCTATGTTAACAGAAGTTTCATTGGCCAAGGAACACGCTATATGGAGGTAGCAAAAAGAAAGTTGAAGAATGTGCATATTTCTACTGATCTCTTATCCTAGCCTCTGGTTTTTGGCTAGTGCTCACCATTGGCTTTAAGCAACTAGAGCTTAGAGAGCAAAATGGTAGTGATAGAGCATAACCTCTAGAATTGGTACTATACACCCAATTGATGGCTCTTACTGGAAAAAGGTACAAAGATTGCTTTGATCAGAAATTAATTTAGAATGAATTAAGGAAAGAATTTGAGACTACAACTGTAGGGAAAAGGACCCACAAGACAAATGACCATAAATTAAATCAGAGCTATGGGAGGGGGTGAAGGATTGCAAGAGTCAAGTTTAGGTCTACTGAGGATTATTTCTTATGTTTTAGAAGAGAATGTATGCTAAAATGAATGTATGCTAAAACTGAGGATTATTTCTTATGTTTTAGAAAAGAATGTATGCTAAAACAAAAATAATTTCAAAAGAAAAGCTTATTGAAGAAATGGTCTTGACAAGATGAGATTAGTATATCAAGGGGAGAGGTACTTATGGTCTCTGATAAGAGCAAATGAGCTTATATTGCAAAAAATATAGTGAGAGAATATGGAATTTTGACAAATGAGAAAATTAGCAATATCCTATATCATTGATTTTATGTTTTTCACTCATCAGATGAAAGAGTAAGATAGGTAGAGAAAGAGTGGAGAGGAGGAAGAATCAGATTTTGAGTAGAAGGGAAAATGAACATAGTAGAGGAATTCAAAAAGGTTGACTATTATAAATGTTCTTAGATAATTGACCCTGGATGCAAATTGAGGCATTCATCAAATCTGTGCTTCTTTTTAGAAACATTAGCCATTTGAAACTCTGGCACAAAGATGACAAAAAGTTATATCTACATTACTTGGATATTTGCCATTCATGCTTTTCAAAGGGAGTAGCAATGAAAGTAGAGGTTTTTCAGGAAGAATTTTGTTAAGATTTTTAGCTTATTGGGGGAGAGAGAATGAATATATAAACCTGATTATTACAAGTAAGAAAGTGATAAGGAGTGCATTAGCGCTTCCTATGAGGTAGAACTGGAGGGGTCATTAAAGTTTGTGACGTAGTTGTTTAACAGGAAACAAGAAGAAATGAGTTGAAGGTTTTGTATTTGATGCAATAAATAAGTAAGTATATCCATGTGAATATGACTGAAGTTTCATAAATAAAAGATGAAGGAATTGAAAAACCAATATTTGGGAAGGATCTTTCCTGTGAGTGATTAAGTTGCCAACAATATTGATTATAGTGGTAGGAAGACCAACAATAAAATGGAGGAGGCAGTGAATGGTAAAGTTGAAAGAAATGATTCTCAAAAGTCTTGGGCTTTCCAGAGAAGAAAAGAGAACTTGTTTGAAAGCATCAGTAGGGAGCAGGGACTATATGCATGCAAATTCCATTACCTAAGATATACAGCCTGTGATAGGACAGAAAAAAATATCTATTTTTTAAAAGATTTATTTATGCATACAAGAGCTGAAGTATAGGCCAGAGGTGCAGGAGGTGAGAGGATTTACCAGAGACAGATTGGGGAGCAGAACAGGCAAATTGATGAAACACACTGCTGAGGGGAGCAGCGGGGCGAGGCAGGAGAGGTCTGCTGCATCATGTGGGTCCCCTCCCTTGTTGGGGATCAAACTCATGCTGCCATGCCACGGATGCTCCACAATGGGGTGGAGCACTCAACCCACTGTGTCACAAGGGAGGCCCCAATCTAATTTGTTTTTTAAGAAAGAACTGAGCAGATTCCATTTGGAGAAAGAGGGGAGGTTTCAGAGATGCAGTCAAGGATATAGAGGTCCTTGTTTTTGGTAGTGATCTTCAACCATCAGAAAGTAAACTTAGGAAAGAATCAGGATTGAAATTGGGTCAGGCAAAGATAAGTACAGGATGGTATGAGACTGAAAGGATAAGTTTCCAACCTTAGGTTTTAACATTAAGTGAATTAAATAGCTATGTAAGGTATGAAGGGATTAATTCTGACAATCTCTTGGGGGAGAGCTGGGTCAATTTAAGTTGAAAGTAAGGGGTCACAGACAAATTACACAATGCTCTTGGAACTAAATGAACTGACCTTAATATCAGGAACTCATTTTGATAGCATTTTCAGTGTTGTCCCACATAGAGTGTGTCCTATATTGAGTAGATACAGCAGAAAGGACCCCACGGTTATGTTTTGGACTCAGCAGTAGCACAGCGTGTGGGTTCAGAAACAAGTACAATACCTGACAGAGAATGATGCCCAGTAAATATTTGTTGAATGAGTGACAGACATTTTAATATTCTGCTTCTTCTTAATTTAAATCCTCTAACTTCTCCTAAACCTTTAGAGGAATACATTTGCCCAACTCTGCTTTTGATGTTCTCTGCCAACACAGTCTACATGCCATGCTCCTTGGACAGGCTTCCATCACTTTGATACAGCTCTACAGACCTGCTTTTGAGTTCTAGGCAACAATGGAGGGAATAACCTCTTCAAGTCTCTATTCTAAGCAAACCCTGTTTCCTTCAGGCTTCTTAAGATTCTTCTTCATCCTGCATATCATAACATCATTCTGTGATCCTACTGCTAGAAAAGCACTGACACTATTCCAGTCATTTCCTTCTCCCTCCTTTTGTTCTTCTTGTGTGTTTCATCTCACCCTCACCAACAGCTTTCTCAATATCTTTGCCTTGAATATCAAATCATGCAAATATATGTGAAATATATATATCTGGCATTATCCAACATACTCGTTTCCCAGATTCTTTGCTGTTTATCAAGTTTTATTTAATGAAAAAAGTATCTCATTTGTCTAGTGTTCCTCTTCATTTATTGTACATAATGTTACACAGAAATGTTTTTGTGATGCATCAGTTCTTGAGTCAACTACATAGCAAATGTTTCCTTTATAAGATATAAACGTATTTTCCCAAAAATATCCATACATTCATTTCTTATAGTGATTTCTTATAGTAATAAGGAATGATAGGGGAGAGGATTAATGGATGGTCCCAATTAAAACAAACATTTTTTAGCTATTGCATAAGTATTGCTACTTATGCAATAAGTCACAAATGAACATAATTTCTAAATAAAATAAAATAATGAAAGCCAATCCTCAGATCTTAAAAATATTTTTATAACACTTGCAAAAATTTTAATAAGAAAAATTTCTAATATTGATAACATTATCAATATGGAATAAAATTTTCTTCTCAATTTTTTCCAATTTATAATTATTATTAAAGTCATGTGAAGATTTAGTAATAAACAGGTTAAGAAAGAAGGATAACAGCATTTTAATCTAACAATTCAATGAGACTGTACATAATATACAATTTTTATATTTGGGGAAATAGTTTTTCTTATGCCTAAGGTATCTTCTCCTATTTACATTTTGTGTTAAAACTGCTAAGATATTCACAAAGTTGTTGAAAGGTATGTGCAGTATAAATATGGTAAAGTCATTTAGAAATATAAAGTATTATATAAGTGCTTTAAGATGATTGCTCTTTTATAAAGAAAGCCTCAATTTCTATTTAGTCTATCAATATAAAACACTCTCATATTACTTAAGAGTTATGAGAGAGGAATCAAACCCAAATTCTTCATACATAATGAAGAAATAGCTGACATAAAATGAATGAATGGTGACACAAAATTTACATGTTTCATCTCTTACCTGACCTTTTCATAATATCTAAAATTTTTGCCTACAGTAAATGGCTACTTAGTCATCTAGAAAATCAAATTTGGTTGGGCCAAATACTTTGTAATAAAACTGTCCCATAAACTAAACTGTCCTCTGAAGAAACTATAAAGGAAAAGAAATATAAGTATCATTTGAAATAAAGTCCCTTGGAGAAAATTTAAACTTATATAGAGAATTATTTTATTGATCTTTGCAAAACCCCTCAGTCAATTGACCTAGTGTGTGACCCTAGATGAGTCCTTTAACTGAGCCTCAGCTGTGACAACTGAAAAAGTTACCAGAATAATGGCACCTGCCTTACAAGCTCACAAGGTAATTGTAATGGAATCAGAATATATGAATGTATGTTAAACATATTTTTTCATGCTACATGTAAAGAAAGATTCTGATAAACTATTATTCTCACTTTTTTTTTTTTTAATTTTGATTCCCTTAGGGAAAGCTAAAGTAGTTGTGTACCTACCCTTTAACTCACTCTTCCTAGGAACAAAAATGAATACGGGCATCTTTTAATTAAAAATAAGTTTGAATTAGTCTTTACTTGCTTTTGTATTATAACAATCAGAACGATATAATTTGTAGACATCGATTTCTGTAACAAATATTTATAATTATGGCTTTATTCATAGTAGTTGCAAACTATATGAATAGTATAATCAAATTTAACTAGTTCATCACTTTTGTCAGTTTCTAAGTAGTTCATTGCTTTTATGTTTACTTACATAAATAGGCATCTAAGCCCTGTCAACTATGTTCTCCTTAGCCATAAACATTAAGTGCAGACATGGATCTCTATTACCTGTCCAAGGTAAATGTAACTTTTGGTATATAATCTCATCAGTCAATTAATTAGTATGTATTTCCCGGGTGGACCTTATTTTAAAAATTTGAATAAATGTGTTCAAACAATACAGTACATAAAATTTTTTAAAAATATATGATCCTGGGGCTTTTACAAGTTGAAGTAACCAAAGTTTGATGTGTTTGTGTATAATGTAAAGAATGTATTTTATTTTCATAAAAATGAGATTATGTTACTCTAAGTTTTCTCATTTAAGTCGCAACAACTATCATCTATATATAAATGTGTGTATGATCTATCTGACTGTTATCTGCCTATCATCTCTCCACGACCATATTTTACAATTACTCTTCCCATACAAAATTCCAAAGTGTGCTGGTATAAAAAAATGGAATTTAGGAATGTCAGTACTTAAGGCCAGGGTAAGATATGGGCAACAGGAAAATTTGTCAGACATAGATACCAGCCAGCAAATTCAAGGTCAGCGGAACATGTGTTTCACTGTAGACAGTGTGGTGAGAATAAGAGAGATTCAATGGTTGAAGATATGGAAGTTTTGTTACTAGACAATCAGAAAATTAGAGATCCAATGGGTATAGTGTGCTGACATATGCCTTAAAGTGTGTAATCCTGTACATATAAATCATATACAATACTGTAAGCCAATGTCACCTCAATGAAAATTCAATAAGAACCTCAAGTTTAAGTTCAAGAGTGTATACAGGATAAAAGACATTAGAGTTCTAGAACAAAGAATAATGCTAACTAAAAAAAAAATTTGTTCAATTTTCTCAAATGTATCAAGTTCCTCCACACTTCAGAATTTTCACATGACTTTTCCTGTGTCTGAATATGCTTCCCCTATGATCTTTGGTTGACTTGCATATTCATATTTTTAGATACTTTCCTCATCAAATAATTCTTTCATGTCTTCATAAACTAATTTAAGTCTCCCTATCATGTTGTATGTTAGTTAGCTTCAATGTATAACAAAATACCCCAAACTTAGTGGCTTACCAAAAGTGATCTAACTCACTCATGATTCCATGGGCCATTATTTGGGGCCAGGTTCACCTGTATGACTTTTCTGTTGGAATAAAGTGGGCTCAATTTCTTCTCTGCTATCAGCCACTAGATCTACTAGCATGGAAATTTAGTTTGAAATTGTTGGTCACCAGTAGTCTCACACACACATTTGGGGGATGGATAGCTATGGAATAGAATATCTCATTTCCCCTTCCTGATCTCCCACTCTTTAGCACAAAACCTGGTGGTTCATTGGGATGTCTGAAAATATAAGCATAGCAAGAGAAAAAAAAAAGCTTTTTTAAAAATGAATTCCCCACTTTAATGAGATGTAATAAACAACAGTGTGTTTAAGACGTACAATGGAGTAATTTTATATAAGTATATATTACAAAATTATTACCACAATCCAGTTATTTAGCACATCTATCAATTCACATATTTACAAATATATTTTGTGGTGAGAACTTTAAAATCTGCTTTTTTAAAAAAGATTTATTTATGCATACAATCACTGGGGTACAAGCCAGAGTTGTGGGAGGTGAGAGGATTCACCAGAGACAGAGTGGGGAGCAGAACAGGCAGCTCGACTGAAATACACTGCTGAGGGGAGCAGCGGGCAAGGCAAGAGAGGTCTGCCGTGCCATAAGGGTCATCTCCCTGCATGGCTGGCAGCAGGGATCAAACTCATACTCGTGCTGTAGTGGCTGTGGTTCACTTCATAGTGTGTTGCTTAACCCATTGCACCACCAGGGAGACACCTTAAAATCTACTTTTATTAGCAACTTTCAAGTATACATTATTGTTAAATATGTGCCCATGCTGTATTTTTACATTCCAATTTATTCACCTTAAAACTGGAAATTTGTAATATTTTACCACCCTCCCCAACTCCTAGCATCTCCCTCTGATAATCACCACTTTATTCTTTGTTTTTATGAGTTTGCTTTTTTCAATTTCATTATCTAAGGCAGTGTTTTGTCTTTATCTTTCTGACTTATTTTACTTTGCACAATGACCTCAATTTATGTTGTTGCAGATGACAGGATTTTCTTCTTCATTATGACTGAATAATATTCATACAGATAGCTATATTTATGATGATTTATAAAATGATTATCATGATTATATAACCATTGCTATGTGTGTATGTATACGATGCTATACAATAACTCTTTCTCAGTGCAGTCATCTGTTGATGGACACAAGTTTTTTCTGCTACCATATCTGAATGTTCAAGTATCCTGTGCACAGTTAGACCAAAATACCGGGGCACTCAGTGTTTTATTAATCAAATGGTGACATCCAAGATAATGGAAGTCTAAGCACAAATCCAACACCATGAATGAGAGGTTTCAGAGTTTTCATAGGAGTGGGCTTATGCCCTGGTTGGTGATGGGACATAATGGAGTTGGGAAAAGTATTAAGTAATATGTCAGCAAAGAATTTCATCTTAGTAACTCCAGAGTATTCTACCTTATTGCTGTTCTAACACAATTTTCTGTATTATCATCCCAGGATCTGACTTCCTATTGTTAGAAATAGAGGTTAATGTCATATAATACTTGAGTTTTAGAGAGGTCTAGATAATTTTAATGTCTTGACATTAAATAATTGTAAATAATCATACAATGGACAGAGGGGTGCAAAGGAAAAATTAATATGCAAATTATTCTCAAGTTTTTGCTTGGATCATATTTGCTAAGTACTGAGTAGGTGAAGTTAGACATATGATTCAAGTAGTTGAAAATTAAACTCCCTCTCTTGATGGGAAGATCTGCAAGATCACATTACAGATAATGTAATGTGACACATGTATTTGTGACATATTTATTATCTGCCACTCATAGAACCCTAGAATTTTCCTTCATAGTACTAATACTTATATATTAATGTACCTAATTATTTTAACTCATTTCTATTACAGGACTATAAGACTATAATATAGATCTGGTTTTTTCCTACTTCTCTACTTTAATTACCAAGCCCAGGGTCTGCCTCATAGCAGGTCCTTTATATTTAGTTACTGAATGAATACATGAATGAATCAGAACTGAGGCATAAAATTGGGATTTGAATATTAGCATTTGAGCTCAGTAATGAGCCTCAGAGTACTGCACTACAGATGCATAAGTATTTCTTTCTAATAGTGACCTAGTTTATATGAGAGAAAAATTAATTTGCCCTTATCCATTTGTATTTTGGTTACAGTGGAAGACAAGTCTTAACTAATACAGTAAAGGAAACATGTAACATTGGTTACACATAAATATATAAAAACTATATGGTAACATAACTTTGGTAATATGGCGATTTAGACTGTAACATAAATGTATATGTTAAAAATATTCATGTAGTTATGTCAACATTTTGAAGTCATTTTTTCTATTTTTTAACATAATGACATCACTATCACTAATCTCGATATAAACATAATTGTTCCAATTTTGTAAGTATTAATAAAAGTTTCTTCAAAGGTCAAATTAAACCTTTAAAGTTTTCAAGGTAAAACAGAATTGAAATACAAATTACTCTATTTTTAAATGTGTTTATATGAAAGTTTCAAGTTGTAGAGTTATTAAAGTGAAGAAATGTGATGTGAGTATAATTTTATGCAGTGTATTTGACTTTTTAATATAGTTTACATTAAATAGGAATTACATAAATCAAGAACAATGAAGATAAACATTTGAAAGATGCAGTACCCTGGCTTTTCTATGAATCAGAACAACTTGACACCACAGCAAAGTATAGATGGTTTTTCAACACTCCAGAATCTTACTTTTTTTAGATTTATTTAATTATATTTGACATCATTTGTAGTTTCCAGGGAGTTTCCACTACCATTTCACCCGTGCACTATCACCTCAGTCCCTTGTGCTCTTTCTGCCCTCATCCCAGTCTCTGCCCCACCCTCCACCCCATGATCCCTTTGGTTTATCTTTGACCTTTTATTCTTGTTTTCTGTTAGTTTGTTTTTGGTTGTAATTTTTCATTTCCTTGAGCTTTCTCTTATTTTCTTTTTTTGTTGTTGTTGTAGTTGTTGTTCCTTTACATTCCTCCTAAAAGTGAAGCCATCTGATATTTTTCTTTTGCCTTCTGACTTGTTTCATTGAGTATAATTCCTTCTAGCTCCATCCATGTTTCTATAAATGGCCCTCGCTTATTATTTTTGATTGCTGAGTAGTATTCCATTGTGTATATGTACCACATCTTCTTGATCCAATCATCTACTTTTGGGCATTTGGGTTGTTTCCAGGACCAGTTGTAAATAGTGCTGCAGTAAACATGGGGGTACAGGTACTCTTTTGGATCGGTGTTTTTGTGTACTTTGGGTAGATTCCTAGGAACACTCCAGAATCTTTTAAATCTTTTAAAATCACCAAAGAACAAAAAGAAGATGACTTTTCAATAATGAGATAAATGTTGTCACTTGGATCCCTCAAGCATAGTTTGTGTACTACATTTTTGATTAATCAATTGTGATACCATGGTAGTTTCACCATAATATTTTTCATATGATTATTGTATATAGATATTAACCTCAAAGAAAAGAGACAATAAAATTTGAGAGAAAAAATGATTTTGTATGCATCAGAGGTGCTGGGAGATAAAATGGGCCATCAGAGTTTGCCAAGAGCACTGCCAAATGGCAGTGAATCTGTCAAGATTTCCTTAATTCTCGGCAAATTAAAACCAGATCTAGTTTCTTTACTTAATATTCATGGTGATACTTTATGAACTCCAAAGAAGTATGTTAGTTGTAGTTTGTAACTGGTGTCAGGCATATTTCTATTCCATTAAAAAAATTACCTATTTTTATAAATTTATAATTAACTTAATATACGATGATAATTTAGAATGAAAATATATGATAATTCTTTATTATAACTTAAGAACATCAATTTTTTTAAATTTACCACTAGGGATCAGGTCTTTAAAATGGGCAAAAGCTTTTTATATTGTTATTTATTGAGACAGATATTTAATTACATCCAAGACTATTCTATATGACATAAATACATGTTTTCACTATATAATTATATGTATGTTATATAATCTGCATTACCATATATATGTATATTGCATTATACAAATATGCATATATTTATGTACCTACATAATAAAATTATATATAGTCACGCAATATCTAAATTTTTAAGTACACCTTGGAGTTATCAGTTTATCTTCTTTTTGGTAATGTACCTATCACAGTATAAAGATATTTTAATTTTTGTACTTATGCTTAAGACACTATTAAATATACAGGAGAACTTGTTCCTGTTCATTTTTACCTGTTCATTTCTGAATATCCTTAACCTTTGAAATAATAGATAGGAAAATACTATTACCATTATACACACACAAAAAATAAATGTGAAATAAGAGAACAATGACATTATTTCATGCCCTTCAAGTTAGAAAAAAATAGGCATCTGATAATGGTAAATATATTCAGGATATTGACTACCTGGAACTCTTTTACTGAGGTAGGAAGTGTTTATTGGAATACAGTCTGTTGATATCTAATCAAACTCAAAATGAATGTATTGTACATAGTAGGAGACCCAGCTCTATGTATATTCCCCACTGAAATTCTTATGTCTGCTGGATAAGTGTACATATATAATATTTTTAATAAAATAGTTTTTTTTAAATTTAAGTATATTTGACATAATTTGTATTCCCCAGGGAATCCCCACCACCATTCCACCCATGCACCATCACTTGAGTCTCTTGTGCTCTTTCTGACCTCATCCCATTCTTGCCCTCCCTCCTTCCCCTCCCCTCCCCATGATCCCTTTGGTTTATCTTTGACCTTTGGGCTTGTTGACATTTTTTTTTTACTTTGATTGCTTTTGATTGTAATTGCCCTTTTCCTTGAGCTCTCCTTCTTCTTCTTCCTCTTCCTCCTCCTCCTCTTCTTCTTCTTCTTCCTTCTTCCTTCTTCTTCCTTCTTCCTCATCCTCCTCCCCCTCTTCCCCCTCCCTCTCCTTCCCTCCCACCCTCCTCCTCCTCCTGTTGTTGTTGTTGTTGTAGTTGTTGCTCTTTCACATTCCTCCTAGTAATGAAACCATCCGATATTTTTCTCTTGCCTTCTGACTTGTTTCACTGAATATAATTCCTTTAGCTCCATCCATTTTCTATAAATGGCCCTAGTTTATCATTTTTGATTGCTGAGTAATATTCCATTGTGTATAGGGGTGAAGGCGCTCTTTTGGATCAGTGTTCTTGTGTCCTTTGGGCAGATCCCTAGGAGTGGGATTGCCGGATCATATGGTAGTTCCATATCTAGTAGACTGAGGAACCTCCATACGGCCTTCCATAATGGTTGGATTAGTTTGCATTATACCAGCAGTGTACTAGGGTTCCTTTTTCTCCACATCCTTGTCAGCATTTGTTGTTGCTGGGTTTTTTTATGTGTGCCATTCTTAACGGTGTAAGGTGATACATCATTGTGGTCTTAATTTCCCTGATTATGAGGGATGTTGAGCATTTTCTCATGTGCCTGTTGACCATGTGTATGTCCTCTTTGGAGAAATGTCTTTTAAGTTCTTCTGCCCATTTTTTGATTTTTTTTTTACTTATTTTTCTTGAGTCTTATGAATTCTTTGTATATCTTTGTGATCAGACCCTTGTCCGTTATGTGGCGTGCAAAGATTTTTTTTCCCATTCAGTGGGGTTTCTTTTTGTTTTGCTTAAAGTTTCCTTTGATGTACAGAAGCTTTTTATCTTGATGTACTTCCATCTGTTTATCCTATCTCTCATTTTTATTGCTTTGGGGACTGCCACCTCACAGGCGCTGTTGAGATGTATGTCTTGCAGTGTTTCACCTATATATTTTATAGTTTCAGGTCTTACATTTAAGTCTTTTATCCATTTTGAGTTGATTTTTGTACATGGTGTGAGATAGTGGTCCTGTTTCATTTTTTTGCATATGGTGAACCAATTCTGCCAGCACCATTTGTTGAATAAGCTGTCTTTGTCCCATTGCAAATTATTTGCTCCTTTGTCAAAGATCAGTTGTCCATAGTTGTGTGGTTTTACTTCTGTGCTTTCTATATGGTTCAATTGGTCTGTGTGTTCTCTTTGTACCAGTACCATGCTGTTTTAATTACTATTGCTTTATAGTAAAGCTTGAAATCTGGGAGTGTAATACCTCCATTCTCCTTTTTCTTAAGTAGAGCTTTGGCTAATTGGGGTTTTTTGTGTCTCCATATGAATTTCATCAATATTTGGTCTATTTCCTTAAAGAATTTCATTGAGATTTTTATTGGTATTGCATTGAATCTGTAAATTGCTTTTGGTAGGAGGACCATTTTGATAATGTTGATTCTTCCTATCCATGAACAATGGGTATCTTTCCATTTTGTTGTGTCCTCTTCTATTTCTTTTAACAATGTTTTATAATTTTCTCTGTATAAATCTTTTGTTTCATTTATTAGGTTGATTCCCAAGTATTTGATTTTCTTGGTTTCAATTGTAGAGGGTATATTTTTCTTGATTTCTTCTTTTTCAGACTGGTTGTTTGTGTATAGGAAGGCTACTGACTTTTGTGCATTTATTGGGTATCCTGCTACTTAATAAAATGGTTGATTGTTTTAATAGAGCCTTTAGGGTTTTCCAAGTATTTTATCATATCATCTGCAAATAATGATAGTTTTACTTCCTCTTTCCCTATTTGGATTCCTTGTCTGTCCTTTTCCTGTCCTATTGCTCTGGATAAGACTTCCAGTACAATGTTGAATATCAGTGGAGAGAGTGGGTCTCCTTGTCTTGTTCCTGATCTTAAGGGGATTGTTCTTCATTTTCACCATTGAGGATTATACTTGCAGTAGGTTTGTCATATATAACTTTTACCATGTTGAGGTATGGTTCTACTATTCCAAGGATTTCGAGAGCCTTCATCATGAATGGATGTTGGACTTTGTCAAATGCCTTCTCTGCATCAATTGATATGATCATATGGTTTTTGTTGATATGTTGGATGACGTTGATTGATTTTCGGATATTGAACCATCCTTGAGCTTCTGGAATAAATCCCACTTGATCGTGGTGAATTATCCTTTTTATGCATTGTTGGATTCCGTTGGCTAGAATTTTGTTGAGGATTTTTGCATCTGTGTTCATTAGGGAGATTGGTCTGTAGTTCTCTTTTCTTGTGTGTTATCTTTGGTTTTGGTATTAGTGTAATATTGGCTTTGTAGAATGTATTAGGTAGTATTCCTTCTTTCTCAATTTCTTGAAAGAGTTTGTATAGGATAGGTATTAGTTTACTTCTGAATGTTTGGTAGAATTCATTTGTGAATCAGTCTGGTCCTGGGCTTTTGTTTTGGGAAGTGCTCTGATTACTTCTTCAATTTCTCTACTTGATATTGGTCTGTTTAAGTGTTCTATTTCTTCTTTGTTTAGCTTTGGATGGTTATAGCTTTCTAAAAACGTGTCCATCTCTTCTAGATTGTTAAACTTGTTAGCATATAGCTGTTCATAGTATTATCTATTCTTTTAATCTCTTTTGAAACTGTTGTAATTTCTCCTTTCATTTGTGATCCTGTTTATTTGTGTTTTCTCCTGTTTTTCCTTTGTTAGCCTGGCTAGAGGTTTATCTATTTTGTTTACTTTTTCAAAGAACCAGCTTTTGGTTTCATTAATAATTTGGATTGTTTTCTTGATTTCTAATTAATTTATTTCTGCTTTAATTTTACAATTTCTTCCGCTGTGTTTTGGATTCTTTTGCTACTCTTTTTCTAGATCATTGCGATGCAAGATTAGATTGTTTCTTTGAGTTTTTTCTTGTTTATTTGAGCCTGGATTGCTATGAACTTCCCTCTTAGAACTGCTTTTGCTGCATCCCATGCATTTTGGAATAGGGTATCCTCATTGTCATTCAGTTCAAAGTATTTTTTAATTTCCTCTGTGATCTCCTCTATAATGCATTGTTTTTCCAGTAGTGCAGGTTTCAATCTCCATGATGTGGGTGGGATTCTTGTTTTCTATTTTTGATTTACTTCTAATTTGAAACTTTTGTTATCAATGAACATATCTGGGATGATTCTGATCTTGCTGTATCTGTTTATGTTGTTCTTGTGTCCCAGTATGTGATCGATGCTGGAGTATGATCCATGTGGGTTTGACAAAAATATGTACTCTGACTTTTTTGGGTAGAGAGTTCTATAGCTGTCCATTATATTCATGGTTTCTAAGTCTTTATTGAAGGCTCTGGTCTCTTTGTTTATTTTTTGTCTTCTTTATCTGACCATTGTTGAGAGGGGTGTGTTGAAGTTTCCTACTATATAAGTGTTTTCTTTCAGGGCTGATAGTAATTTTCTGATAAATTTTGGTGCTTCTTTATTTGGAGCATAAATGTTGATGATTGTTGTGTCTTCCTGATGCATTGTGCCCTTGACCATTATATAGTGCCCATCGTTATCCTTTTTAACCTTTTTTATTTTGAAGTCTACCTTGTATGATATAATTATTGCTGTTCCTCCT
>JAGFMF010011830.1:1268434-1293681 GCA_019455555.1 Galemys pyrenaicus | reverse complement strand
GATAACTTTGCAGCATAAAGAATTCGTGGTTGGCATTTGTTGTTTTGCAGTGTTTTGAATATATCCTTCCATTCTCTTCTGGACCGTAGTGTGCCCTCAGAGAGGTCTGAAGTTAGTCTGATAGGTTTTCCTTTGCATGTTATCTGTTTCTTTGATCTTGCCAGCTTCATTATTTTTTCCTTGTCTTGTATTCTTGGAAGTGTTATTAGTATGTGTCTAGCTGAATTTCTAGTTCTATCATAGAAGTTTGGGGTACGTCTTGCTTCTTGTATTTCTAGCTTCATTTCTTCTCTTAAGCTTGGGAAATTTTCCCTTATTATCTCCTTAAATATGTTTTCACTTCCTTCATCATTTTCAGCCTCTGGTACTCCAATAAATCTTACGTTATTTTTCTTGCTGGCATCTGAGATTTCTTGGATTGTGTCTTCGCTTTTTGTCCTCTGGACTTCTCTGTCTTTTTCTGTCTTGGTTCTTTTTGTTTCTGTATCTTCAAGGTAACTGATTCACTCTTCCTCCTTTTCCATTCTGTTTTTCCTATCTTCCTGTATTTCTTCCATTGACTTTCTTAATTCCTCTGTTTTCTTCAAAGAGCTTATTTGTGCTACCATTTCAGCCATTGTGTTTTCCCTATTCATCTTATCTTCCTGCAAGTCTTCCATCTTTTTCTTCAATATCTCATTCTCAGATCTTTAATGTTTTTAAGCAAAACATTTATTTTTTCCATCATGGTGGTTCTACTCTCTCTTTCAGATAGGCTGAGAAAATTTTCCATGTCGTTGTTGTTGGATCCATTTGTTTGGGTTTCTTTTTGTGGTGTAATTTTTCCCTGTGGGCTTGCTTGGTTAATTATTGTTTTTCTTCTCCCTGATGACTGTTTTCTGATTTGTTGTATTTGTTGAGACACTGTGTTGCTTGTGGTGGCATGCATCTTTATTAGTGTTGCTTTGGGGTATCAGGAACTGGTGATCAACAAATGGGCAAAAACACACAAACACCGCAAGACAAACAACAGAAACAAGACCAAAATAGGCAACTGACAGATAGAAATAAGAGAAGATAGAGAAAGAGGGAGATGAGGGAGAGGAACTAATATAGAAAAGCAGAAAATAAAATAAATTTTAAAAAATTTAAATAATATTCCCCTCTAGCTGCGCTATGGGTGGTGAAGGGCAAGACGTGATGTTGACTGTATTGTAGAGGTCGATATGGGAGTTCTTTGGGTCCTTTGTTGTAGCTGGGTAGGTGATGTGGCTCCTTAGGACTCTTTTCTCCTGAGGATTTGGAGTACCATGAGGCCCTCTGCAGGGACCGGCTTTATGGGGTTCCATTTATTGCCTTTCCAAGGGGGAGAAAGAGTAAATGGGAGGACCTAGGGAAAGAAAACGACAACCAGAACCAAACCCTAAATCACACAGACAAAAGAGAGAGAAGTCTGGGTTGGGCAATGATCTCAGGAATCCCACCCAATTTTGGGTAGTAGGAGGGGGAAGTAGTCGTGTAGTTGCTGGCCCCCCTTGCTGTGACTATCCTAGACTATGTTCCCTCAGCTCATCTGGATGTCTCAGGTTTCAGGGGGGTTCTTTTTGTAGGAGGAGTTTTATCTCAGTGTCAGATTTTCAGCTCTTTTCACAGCTTTAACCTATGGGTGTGGTCACCTGAGGTGTCCTAGGAGCTGCCCTTTGTTTGTAGCTGCACCACCAGGTTTTACTTTCCCCTTCCAGAGTAATGGCGGACTGCCTCAGCTACCACCCCTTGGAGGGTATGCTTGTGTGTTGCAGTGGTGCCCCAAATTGGGCCTACCCCCAGTGGCCTCCCTCCAGTTACTGCAGTTTGTAACCTTCCAAAACCCGTGTCTTCAGATAATGTGTACACGGTGGGACTTCCGTGAAGTGGCTCCCCCCGTGGTGTGGTGGTTTAAAATGTCGTCTGGGACTTTGTTGTGCTCCAGCCTCCGTGGGTCTTCTCTCCTCTCACCTTGCCCCTATCTTGTTCAACCCACAGCGGGCAGCCATTTCTCTGGTCATCCATGTGCCCCACGCCTGGGGCTCTGACTTCCCTGTGCTGCTCCCAAGTAATGGCTATGGTTTTTGAACGGCAATGGCAGCAGCAGTGGTGGTGGCGGCGGGGGTGATGGTTTTGGACCCCGCAGCTGCTGAAACAGTGTGGCTCTGAGCACACTGACTCTGGGCTGCGTGCCAAGGAGGCTGGTCATGGGGCTGCGCTTAGGCGTTGTCTGTGTCGGAGGGGCAGTGGCTCCCCTCTTGCAGCTAAAGCTGGCAGGAGGGCAGGGACATGGCTCCAGGGCATGCAGAGACGGCTGGTAGGGTGGAGTTGCACTTCTGGTGTTGCAGTGTCCAGGCGGGTGGGGCTGAGGCTCCCCTCTGACTGCTGAGGCTGGCGCAGGAGGGTGGGGGCAATGCCTTTCCAGTGCTGGACTTACACCTCCTTAAGTCAGCTCCACCAAGCGTGGAGATGCCCAATTGCATCTCTGCCCTTTTGCCTCTTGGCATTCTCCTCTGCACCAACTTGTGGCTTGTTTACTCCCTTTCCCTGCATCCATTTAGGGATCGGTTTCCTGGGCTTGCGGTTCTCTGTCTATCTCCCCCTTCTCTATTTGTGGCAACTCAAATAGTTTTCTGTTAGCCTCAGCCTAACTCTACTACCCGTTCCTTCCCTAGAATCCCTAAAGCTGGAGACTTAACTCACCAAGCCTGGAGCGCTACCTCAGATGTCTGTATCTATGTAATTCTCCCCATTTTCACATCTAGGCTTATTATAGTTTTGATTTCTCTTAGGTGTAGGGTCTCTGGGTTGGTCTTGTAGTTCCTGTTGCACTGAGTTTGTAGGTGGGGGAAGGTGGAAAGGAATGGGGCAGGAGGGTTATACTGCTTTTCTCTCTTTTTTTTAGCCTCTTCTATGAGTCCATCTTCTCTGGGTAGGTTGCCAATATAGTCCAATTTATCCTCAGTGTTCCACTTCCTGCAAGTACCCACTGTATTTTCCCCTTTTTTTCTGTATCTTCCAGGAGCTTTCTAACCTATTGTCTCTTCACCACCATCTTTTTTCTCCCTCCATTTTTAATGAAAGTTTTTAATAAAAATTCTAATGACCGAAATATCTGTTAACAGGGAAATGGATAAATGCATTTTTTTAAAATTAAAAGAACAGACTTTTGGAGAAATTTCCAAAACATAATATTGATGAAGTTGTTATAAAATTGTTGAATTCTATATCTATTTCTATAATAGATATATAATTCATGTATATGAAAACATATTAAAGATATATAGGTAAATGTATAGAATAAACAAAAACCCATCACTAGCATGTAAATGATAATAGCCCTTATTTTGTGACTGGAAGGGATACATAAGGAATTCAGTGTTAACACGCATATTTATTATTTGTTCAAAAGAATAGAAAAGATCAAATTTAAGTATTCCAATTCTGGTTTTGTTATTCTTAATGATTGGTGTGTGAATACAGATTGTGTAGTCATATAAAAATTTAAAATATTAATGCTGTCCTAAAAGAATACTTACTTGTCCCAAGAGTATATGTGTGACTAGTAACAATGGTGGATATGGAATCTCCAAAATTTTCTGATTCTAAAACTCATAATCATAATAGTACTAATGACTTGGAATAATAATAATAATAGTAAAAGTGACTTGGAACTAAAGCAATATGCATTCTGTCTCAATCTAGATTATTTGCTACTTTATTACCTAAATTATTTAAAATGTCCATTGTAATTATCTCCTACTTGGTTATGTTTATCTCAGTCTTTCTTAACTGTACCTAAATCTGGGCATGTTTTAGTAAATAGAAACCAACAAAAAGACTAAATTTTTAAAAATTTCAATGAGGAAACATTTCCAAAGGTTTCTATTTCTAAGAAGCAATTGTGTATTTCATTAATTCAAGTGTCTGGGTACTTACTGAACAATTTGATGTATTTTTTATCAAACCTGGTTAATAACTACAGAACAAAGTTTGATAACAAATATTTTGATAACAAAATTTGTTCATTGTTCCAAAATTGCATTTCTTTTTCTTTTGAAAAAGAAGTCCCTCCTAGTTTTAGCTGGGCACATAATGGGCACCAGATGGGACACATTCTCTCAGGTACTCATACAACCAAATCGACCTTATAACTAAACCTCAGTTGATGAGAAAATGCAGGAATTTTTTGATTTTACATTTTGTGTAATATCTGCAACATAGAAATTGCTTAGCCTCATTTTTCTCCTTTCATCTTCCATTGACTGGAAATTATTATCATCAGCCTTGACTAGAGATACAGAAGCCATGTGTTGACTATTACAAAACAACCTTCCCAGCCTTACACTGATAGATTCAATTATTTTCATGTTATTTAATATTAACACATATCCATCACAGAAGAGTAAATATTCAGACACTCAAAGATTGTACAGATGGGAAGTACAGATGTATAAAGAGTAATACTTCTTATTCCAAAACCTGAGTAATTTACCTACCTCTTACGCTAGGGCAGGGAAATCCTGACAGAAGTACATAATTGTTAAATTCAGTTCTAAAGGCTAGCCTCAGATTGTCTGCTGACTAAAGCCTAGAGCACATGGAAGCACTAATTAAGAAATATTGGACTCATGTTTGTTTTTAGAAGTTTCAGATAGTGTGCTAGGAACAACTTGAGAGGCACATTTGGGAATTCTATTTGGCTCATAGAGGATAAAGAAAATAAAAAAACATGCTCCCAGTTGGTCTTCCACACCTTTCCTGACCGGAGACATAACAAATTTTGTTACCCTAATGGGAATTTCTTGGAAATAACAGTTAAATTTCCTTTCAGCCTATAGCATATAAAGTACTATCAAGTGTTAAGAAAGAGACCGGCAGAATCAATTGAATTTTTTTCAGTGAACTAATTAAGAAAGTGTCAGTGGAAGAGTTCGTCACCTAATGTCCCAAACAACACTGACTACAAAGTTTTTACACACAGAGGTAGAGATGTAATAAATCTAGATAAAGAAGAGCTACTTGGTTACTAAGCAGTGACTTGGAACTAAGGCAGCAATTCTCTCTCACTCTAAAGGAAAAAGTATTTTCTTCTTTCAGCTGATTTAATTAAAAAAGCACATGAAAACATTAAATTCTCTTTTCCTTGGTGCCAGACTTGCAGGAAGACTAAAGAGATACTTAAGTTGGGCTATATTTCAGTCATAAAATTTAATTCACTTTGTTAGTGATGTGTACAAGGAAAATTCAAATCTGCCAAGTACATAAGATTGGCCCAGATACTCAGCAGATTCAAGTAGCACAGTACAAACAAGAACTTTGTTTAGAGCTTTCCTCTTTGTCAGAATTACTGTCATCAAATAAAGACAACATTTACTGGAGAGGGAACCAGAGAATGAAAAAGGAAAATTGAAATGTTTGCCAATATATTTATAAGCAAAGGTATTGAACAAAATTTTAAAAACTAAATTAAAATTAATTTTAAAATTTGAATTCCTTCTTTGAAAATTATTTCTGAGCAATAATACATATGTGTATATATATGTATTTGTAC
Organism: Galemys pyrenaicus; assembly: GCA_019455555.1. Taxonomy (NCBI): domain Eukaryota; kingdom Metazoa; phylum Chordata; class Mammalia; order Eulipotyphla; family Talpidae; genus Galemys; species Galemys pyrenaicus. The sequence continues at coordinate 1,288,124 of JAGFMF010011830.1, read as the reverse complement.
ATTTTTAATACGTATATTTGGATCTACACACACTGATTTAGATGCCACATGCTCATTTAATAAAATTGAAGGTTAAGTAGGAATTCATTTTGTTAGACATAACGATACGTAAAAGAGCACTACATTTTCCTCTTTAATTGTTGGGTCAGGAAATTATATTTTTTAGATTCTTAGTTAAAACAGACCAATCAATTTTTGCTGTTTTCCTAGTTAATGTGGACCGTAGCTCAACTTACACGCATCACTAGTTGTTCCCTTATAGTGTCTGGAAACACATCTCAGAGACCAAATTCACTATGTTTTATTAAATAGGCTTTGTAGGAATCAGGATTTGCTATAAATTTTAACACTAACTTGAAAAACTAAAAGGAAATAACATCTGTGGTCTCTTTTATAACAGTTTTATTAAGTTTTAATGAATTAACTAGCTATTTTTCTGTCTGTCTCTGAGTTTCTTTATGATAACCTTTTGTGCTATCTAAAAGAGACATAAAACCTTCTATGTCTCATGGTTGCTTTCTGGAGATTTGTTCTCTCTTTGTAAAGTTATGTTCCCTCCTTGACTTCAAGGTGCATGCATTATATTTTATTGTCTAGTCCTTTTGTTGCTTTGATTTCCTTTTATTTTTTAAAGACAAGTCTCTAATAGTTATTTAGAGAACTGAACTGTGTTTTGTGCAGTTAATTATATATATTGTGTGTATCTGTAAGTATACTAAGACCTGTTTTTACAGTTACTGACTCAGCAGTGCATATGAGCAGTCTGAAGAGTTGCAGTTTTGATGCAAATGTGCTAGAAAGATGGGGCAGGATTAGCTAATGTTTAAGTTACTAAAGCTGTACCTCACTTGTAAGTCTCCATATAGGAATCTCTACAGTTTGTTTTTTTGTCAGTGTGTCTCATGAGGTCAGTACTGTCCCTTGATGTTGAGGACAGGGTGGGGAGTACCTTCTGGAGCTCAATCTCTGCTCTTTTGACTAGCAGCTTGTGTGCAACATCCCAGCTATTCTACATGGTTTTGTTTTGTTTTTTTGCCCTGGATAAGGCCACTATGCCACTTAACAAGGCCTTTCAAAGAGCTGAGATTGTGCTGACAGCACCACTGTCTGTGTCTTTGGCTCTCAGGCTCCTCACCCTGCAAACATTGTCTTCCACTCATCTCCAGTTTAAGTAAGCAGGACAATCTTGTGTGTCTCCTCTGAGCTATATTTGCTGGTATCTGATATTCAAGGGGTGCTCTTTCATCCTGAAGCACAGAACACTCTAGGTATATTGTCCCTCCATTTGTTCTCCAGTGAAATAACAAACCACTTCTCTTGCCTGTTGGAGATGTCCTTCATTTGTAGATTTTTATACTTGAACATCAACATTGGTTTGTGTATATGTAAGATGTTTTTTAGGTGTCTGTTTTTAAAATCTATGTTATAAATAGGTATATATGGCAAGTACTGTAAGCTAATCTTACATACTTCATCTAATGCTCAGCAAAGTCTTTCAAGGTAGATACTATTATACGCATTCCTTTAATGTCTAAGTGGCTCCTTGCTTAAAATACTAAAATCCTGGGCCTCCCTGGTGGCACAACAGGTTGCACACTGCACTGTGAAGCATCCAAGGCACAGCAGCACAAGTTTGATCCCAGCCAGGGAGGGTACCCGCATAGCGAGGCTGACCTCTCCTGCTTTGCCCGCTGCTCCCCTCAGCAGTGTAGTTCAGTCAGTCTGCCAGTTCTGTTCCCCACTTTGTCTCTGTGTGAATCCTCTCACCTCCCGTGCCTCTGGCCTGTACCCCTCTCTTGTATGCATAAATAAAATAATCTTTGAAAAATACTAAAATACTTAATATACTAGTATGCACCTTGCTTAAAAACTAATAATAAGTTTTGGAATTAATTTCAACTCTCAAGCTATGACTTGACTTTAAATTATTCTGCCTCTTTATTGCTTATCAAAGACTACCTAAAAAGAAATATGTCCTTCTTTACAAGAGTGCAGTTGACATCATTATTATAATCAAACATTTTTTAATATCTATATTTAACATCTTATTATGTTTATTCTCCCTATATCATTTTGTCACTTGATATTTTTTGCAAAAAATTCCTTCTTACTATTTTATTTTTAAACTTTTTATTGACTTAAAAGTTACATACAATTAAGTACACAAATCATGAACTCAGTTCATAGAATGTGAACATATTAATTCACCATTAAATCAATAATAGAACTTTAATACATACAGTATGTTCTTTTTGTGCCTAGATTCAGTGTTGTTGTTGTTTTTAAGATGTATTTATTTATACATACAAGAGCTGGGGTACAGGCCAGAGATATGGGTGGGTGGTGGGGGGATTGAGGGGATTCCCCAGAGACAAAGTAGATTCAATGATGCATTTACAAAATCCATTTGTATTTTAAGTACATAATAGCTTTTTTCATGATCCTAACTGCATATTATTTCATTGTTGGAATAAAAGACAATTTATTTATCAATTCTAATCCTGATGAACATTTGACTTATAAATAAATCTTTTGTGTGCTTTAATAGAAAGTGATAAGTGTTGTGCCAAATTCATATTCTCATTAGCAGTTACTCACGAACATGAGATTTCTTGTGTTTTTTTTTTTTTCTGGTGAATGGTTTTAGTTTTTATAGCTCTGATAGTTAATGAGTTTCTTTTTACATTTATTGACAATTTGGATATTCCTTTTTTTATGAAGTGGTTATTCATATGTTCCATTCTTTTTTAAATTGTCTCACTTTTTTTCTTGTTGACTTGAAGAAATTATATGTTCCATTTTACCTGTATGCATAGATAAATAAAATCCTAAAAAATAAAAAGCTAAAACAATTAAAATATATTATACTAAACATGTTGCATTAGTAGTACTTAAAACTTACAAAGTTTCGTGTCTCAAAAAATGGATAGGCACCACTGAGATTATGAATGGAGAAAAGAGAGCTTTTGTGTATTTTAAGGAAAGGATATGTTTTCTATGGAGAACACAGCACTATTTAAACATCTCATCAGCAAAACTGGCTATACTTTTTTAACATTTAATTACACTGAAGCTAATTATTAACCTTCATAATAAGTGATGCAGCAGGAACTACAGTTTATGCCCTCTGAAAATGCAAATAAGCAATAAACATTTTCTTCTAATTTACTTCTATTTTTAATTTTCATATGATAGTTTGATTGTCTGATCTCTGTCCATTATGCTTATTTACATAACTAAACTTTAAGTAGAAATGAAATCTCTTTTGATGTACTGATTAACCATAAGGAGTTGCTTTAAAAGAAAGGGTGATTATCATAAACTCCTTGGAAATTGCTTGACTTGAGTTCAACAACAATGAAAAGCCACATCTCTACTTCTAGAGTGTTCAGTCATTTTCAAAATGTAAATTGGTTTTACACTTATCTATGGAATATTTGAAGTTGTTCCTAAAACCAAATTCAATGATTATAGTGGCTACTATAATTTGAAGTCAGTACCTCATCATACCCTTTACTTAAGACACTGTATAACAGAGTCAAAACACTTTGCTCGAGTAAATAAGATAGGGTATAATATCTTTTTTAAAACGGCTGTTCATTTTTGTATTCCTCTCCTTGGCTCATAAACTGTGCATTTGTGCCTTAAGGAATCCATGTTACTCTAATAGGTTTTAGTCTGAAAATTGTTGTCAGAATTATTATTTACCAAGATGATTTGGATACACTGCAATTTAGTGTCATCAAAAAATAACAAAGTATTGTCAACATAAGCTTGAAATTACCTCTTTTAGTTTGATGTTTAGGCATGAGCATTTGTTGTAATCTTAATTTTCTTTATAGAAGATTCATTAGAAGTGAAAAAATTTAGAACATTTTTTATTATAATTTCTTTGATGTTGTTTGGGTAATGCTGCTATTACAGTTTTAATATTGGTGTCGCTGTCATTTCCTCACATATGAATTTGGAAGCGGATGAGTTGCTGTGTCTGCAGGCATAGCTGACTCAGAATACCATCAAATCCCTATTTACTTTTTTTTCCACTTTCAAGTAAGTTTTTTTCTTTGTGATTTTTGTTCCTTATTAGCTTTATTTTACTTGATATTTTGTACATTTTTTAAAATTGTGGTAACATTAAAACTCAGTTTATTTTGGTGCCAGTGAGGGGGACCAGGTCTTGCTAAGAGAACTGGAAACAAATGAATCGAGAGAAGTTCAGAGCAGTTTTACAGTGAATATGTTTGCCCAGAACCATGCATGGAAGGAACAAAGGAGAACAAAGACCAGAGTCAGAGTTAAAGAACCACAGAAACTAAGTTGATATCCTTTTGTAGGCGATGTAGAAGTATGAGAAAATGGCTGTAAACTATAGATGTCGTGAGTCTAATATCCATCTTGTCATTTTCTACATTTGGGATTTTAGACACGTTTTGATGCAGAGCGAGTAGCATAACATCTGTTACTGCATCAGGAGTTTGATGTCAGTTTTAAGAATAATAATTAATGGTTAATAACTAACACAATGCCTTTCATATAATGATCAATAAATAATATTTTCCACTGTTAATAATCAAATCTCTCTACTCACTTCTTGTCTTCACTCTAATGCATTCTTTATTGGACATCTTTCCCCTTTGTCTCTTAAATTACCAAATAGTCTAACAATTTTCAAGTCAGAGTTTCAGCATTAAAGTTCTCATTATAAAGTGTTCCTGTCTTGTTCTTTCCTTTCTTCTAGCCTTTAATCTCTTCTACTTTACTTGTTTGAAAACTGCTTGTTTTAGTTTCCCCTTTGTTCTCTATTATTGATTAGCTACTTAATGACAGATATGTCAAACATTTAAGAGATACTACTTCTTCTCCCAACCTGATATATAAAAGTATCTATGCTGGTCAATGTATAGTTGTATTGTTATACTTTGATTAAACATCATGCCCTCTGCATTATAATTATCTGGTTTTAATAAACTATAGAATCCATAAATTCCATCACAGAGCTTACTGGAAAATTATAAAACAATATTACTATTTTCACTGAAAATTAGTGTAATCTTTGAGCAATATTTTTTATATCCTCTGCATTTAAAATAGGGTATTTACACATGGATACAGATTCTCAAAACAACTAACCTCAATGTTAAATAATATGCTAATGCTAATAAATAGCATAAATAGTTTTAGACTACTTCTTGAAAGAAAAGTTATGCTTCACAGGGAGTGAACTGCTGACCCATGTTCTGACTGAGAACAGAAAGGGATCAATTGCCAAATGCTAATGATGTTTTTTTGGGTATTTTTTCCAAGAAAGGATAAATGATCACTGTGACCAAAGTTCAGAAAAGCAAAATATGTTTGGTAGTGACATTCAGAAATGTTTGATGTTAGATTTATCTTAGGATATAAAAGTTTGAACCATTATCAAAACTTCTCTAAATTCCTATCTTTCAATAAAAATGTCATATGCTCCTATGTTAGTGCTACAATTTAATATCAGACACGGCAATGGCGATCATTCAAAATAATAGTACAGTATTCCTAGGTATTAGTTAATGAAGTCTAATGAATTATCTTTCTCCTGATGAATAAAATATTAATACTTTTTTATGTCAAATTCTACAATTAAGACTAAGGATACAAGGGACTGCTTTTCTAGGCAAGAATTACTTCTTTTGTATCCTCTGTAGTACTTTTGGGCTCTGTGTTTTCTATCCCATCCTTCTGACCTACACTGACCCTTTAACTAGAATAGATGCAGAGGTTCCACTATTTTTTCTATAGCAGGTAGATTTCTGGTATTAGTAAATTAAATTTTATCACAATTCTCTAATTTTCTTAAATTTATTGAAAATCAAATTTTATTGATTTTTCCATTCATTTATTAAACAATATAATTTCAGGAGTACTACTTCACACCATGACATGGACACATACTTCACTGGCCTCCACCAAAGCTCCAGTGTCAGTATACTAACACATTACCCCCTCCATCCCATCCTTCCTTTGCTTTTCCCACCAATAAGTTGTATTGTTACTGCAGCACAATCACGCTTACCCTCACTAATTTGTGGCTGGGGTGGAATTAGTTCTATGTGTTCAAATGTGCAGGTATGTTTGCTCAATGAACAATTTTATGAACTTGCTTTTGTTCTCATTATAGGAAAGATTTGAGGAAGATGAATGGCGATGCCAAGTTGTCTTTAGTTACATGCTACAAGCACATATAGAAATGAGTAGAGTTTAGAAAATATCTTGATTCTGAGTTCTCTGTCAATTTTATTTTATATTAAGGTTATTATGTGATGGGGCCTCCTGGTGGTACTACTATCCCTAGTGCAAGGGATTAATTTGTAGCGCTATGAAGCTATCCTTAGCCATTGTAGCATGAGCTCAATCCTCAGGCAGAGAGGTGACCCACGTGGTCAGCAAACCTCTCCTGCCTCGCCCACTGCTCCCCTCAGCAGAGTGTTTCATAGATCTGCCTGTCTGCCTGTTGTGCTACCCACTCTGTCTCTGGTGAATCCTTTCAACACCCCCCACCCCCACCTCTGGCCTCTAAGCCAGTTCTTGTATGCATAAATGAATAAGTCTTAAAAAAAGGCATTATATAAAAATTGATAGTAACAATTTTGCGAAAAAGTAGTAAGAGTAATGAATAAAATATGCAATGATTTTAGTTTAAGGGATATTGTAAGGGCTGAGTCAGCTAGGGTATTACAGTAATTTTCCTCTTCCTCTCCTGAAACGTTTTATTTTTTTAAATTTTGTTGGACATTTCCTTTGTAAATGCATACACAATATATTTCCACTTCAAAACCCAACAAAATACAATTTCAACTGCATTCCCATATATAATTGCACTCTATTTACTTTATAAGAATTTTTAATTTTTATTTATTAGATATTTATTTGCAAAATAAAATTCCCTGAAATTGTGTTCTAACCCACTATTCCGATTATTCTCCAGTCATTTTTTTGTTTTTGTTTTTAGTTTTTTCTTGAGACTGCTCCAAACTTGAAAAATTGTTCCTGTCAGTATTGCCTGATCTCCTGCCCACAGCTTGCTTCTCATTCAGGCTTCCTCTTTTTGGTTGATGACTACTCCGTTTTTCTTCATGTATAGGCTGAAGAACTATATGTCACACTTGACTGCTTTATTTTATACATATTCCAAACCAAATTCATTCTTGAATCATGTTTGCTTTTTTTTAATACCTCCAAAATCCAATCACATTTGCCTTGCTTCCTATGTTACTATTTGATTCCAGGCTGTCTTATCACTTCCTTGAATTTCAGCAATAGTCACTTAGCTGGTATTCTTATTTCTGCCATGCCTCCTACTATCTATTTTTAAACAACAACAAGAATAATCTTGTCAAACAATTCAAATCACGTTATATCTATGCTCACAACCTTCCAATGGTTTCTTATATCATTTGCAAGTAAGTCTAATTCTTCAGTGGTTTGTAAAATTATATGGTTGACAGCTTTGTATCTATCTCATTTTATCTTCTGCAACTACTTTGCTTTTATTCTATCTCAATACTGACCCCATCTCCAAAAAAACAGACTAGGTATCTCTCGCTTCAAGAACTTTACATTTTTTTTTATTCTTCCTTCCTGAAATCCTTTTCCTAATAGGTGTATGGCTTATTCCTTCACTAATTTTACACCTTTTATAGATGCAGGTTTTCAGTAAAACCTGCAAGGACTCCCTTTTCAAAGTTTAAATCTTTATTCTCGGGCCTCCCTGGTGGCGCAGTAGGTTAAGCAATGCATTATGAAGCAAACAACAGCCACTGCAGCACAGCGTTCAATCCCTGCTGATGGCCAGGGTGGGGACCCACAGGGCACAGCAGACCTCTCCTGCTGTGCCTGCTGCTCCCCTCAGCAGTGTGTTTCTGTCGAACTGCCTGTTCTGCTCCCTGCTCTCTGTGGTGAATCCTCTCACCCTCCCACACCTCTAGCCTGTACCCCAGTGCTTGTATGTATAAATAAATAAATCTTTAAAAAATAAATAAATAAATCTTTAGTCTCATATAAACAGTTTATATCCCTCTTTCAAATTTTCTTCTCCTTAGCATTTGTTATATTTAATTTTGTATACTTATGATTAATTTTATTAAATTTATATATTCAAATGTAAAACAGTAGCCCCATATATGCAGAAAATTTGTATATTTTTATTGTTTTATTCTGTCACATAGAAGAATGTTTGTTTATTGAATAATGACTCCTATCTTTGAGTTATCTATAAAGATCTTGGTGCAAGCATCTCTAGAAAAATGTATGCTTTCCCTAGGAAAATAATTGATACAGCTATACTTTACAAAGCATCTTTTATGAACTTAAGAAAAAGAGTTAGCAATCATTTCCCAGTCAGGAAACAAAGGTAGTCTTCCATTTCTATCATTACTTATTTGCAATTTAGGGAATATGGTGAATGTAAGTGGATTGTCATATAGAATCTTTTAATTTCAAAATGTCATTCAAGTTTTCACCAAGTCAAAATCCATCGAGACAAACTAATTTATTTTGTGTTTAGTATTTTTTAATATCAATCATTCACCAGAACACTAGTTCAAAATTTAGATGGATAAGTTAACAATGTGTTGCTAAAATACTGATATTTTAAGTCTCTTAATTTATGTCCTTTCTGTTTTTCTCTTCCAATAATTGTTTTAGTTAACTCAACGTTTGAGATATTACTCTGGGATCTAGTGGGGAAAAAGGATACTATGACAGTTATTCTTAGAGGATTATTTCTGGTGGAAATAGTATGTATGATAGAGGTCTCACTAAGTGTGAGACGATTATCCTACCCTGTTTGAAGATCTTGGTTATGAAGCAGTACTATGGGATATGTAAGTATCTGAAGATGGATTATTCATAGCCAAATATAAAATTTAAAGTATGGCAAATTCTAAAACTGGATATATCATTCATTCAATTTTATTCAGATATATCACAAAAGTCATATATTTTTACAATTTTTTTTTACACGTGTCATTGTTTTGAAATTATATCATTTGTTGGTCCCTTTTGCTTTGGGCACCGAAAAGAAAAAGACTTGCTAAATATCTTTACTTAGGTTTACTTGTCAGGTGTTAATTTTGCTATTTTTTCACCAAGAAATTGATTAACCTGGGAATGAAATCTGTTACCACAATAAAATAGCATGATGCAATGCTTTCTTTGTTTTCCCAATCATAAATGGAAAATGTGAGAAGTGTATGGAAATAGGACATTTAAGCATTTCAGTTTTTTGAGGATGAGCACGTCAGATTTGGGGTTTAAACATGGTTCTATAGAATACTTACTAACATGTTGCAGCTCTCAGTTCCAGTGATAAATATGTGGAGATTTCTACACCCTGCTCTAAGCAAATAACTGCAGTACTTATCATCCTAAGAGTATGGTACATGAAGCAATTACAACTATGTGAAAGCAAAGAGAGAAGAAAGGTACGGGTATGACACAGAAGAGTAGTGTCAAGATCAGACAGTAATTTTATTTGGAACTATTTAATCAGAAAAACAAAAGTAAATATTAAAATGAATCCATTTTCAGAGGTGGAGAGAATAAGGGCAATAAAGGTTAATGACGTCCTTCATTTAATAAAGTAGTAAATTACAATAATATGAACCAAATGTGATATATAATATTTACATTGTATTAGTTTTCAAAATATAATTATTAATATTAAAATAATATACAAAGCAGGGGTTTTAAATTGTCTATGTTTTATTATTCTCTGCAAGAATATAATAGAAATATCATAATTAAAAACTGAAGTAAATTGGCCTGATTAAGACTCTGGCATCAACTTTAATACTAAGGTTCAGATGAAAATTCTTTGATAACAAAAAAGGAAAACCATGCCAAAGAACTCTGATCAATTTGATTAATTTTAATCCCAAGGTCTTTCTTCTGACTCCGTATTACAACTTCCAGCACGAATCTCTCAAAACATAATTCATATGTTTATTACGCTTTCAAAGTGTCTTCTAACTTTATAGCCAATGAGAGCAATCCAATTACTGTTGTCACTCTCCTCATTTCACTATTTCTCATCAGTTTTCCTCTCATAATTCATATCATATGGCTTGTCCTACACCGTAACCTTTCAAAGCAATAATAGTCATATTATTACCAAAAAATAATCTCATGTTGGAATTTATTAAGGTACTATGTGGCAAAATATGACACCTTTTCATTTTTGTTCTCTTTATGTTTTTATAAGATTCATTACACTGAGTTTTATGCCTACTCCAAGCAAACAATCAATGAACTATTCTCCAATGACTTTCAACTTAGTTTTGCTTTTATTCTTCATAATGTTTATTGACTGGCATATGTTCCTCAGCTCTATAAACCTATATAGTATGATAAATTTAAGTTATCAGTAAACTAAATCAGACATTAATGGTAAAATTATTTTGACTCAGATTATACTATTTCTCAAATACTTCTGATTTGCTATCATCATAAAACTCATTTATGTGCATTATAAAAGTGACTCTCATGATGAATTATGTAATGCTCTACTTTCCAGTCTAGAAAAAAATGCCATTCATCATATTTGTTCTCTTCAACTGAAATTTTCCTTCTCTACATTGTTGCCTAAACTTATAAAATATTTGCTGAAAATACATATCAAATAACGCATGTATGTTTTGCAATTCTCATTTATTATCTTTCATTTGTCACCTTAAGAGTCAACCTTAGCTTTATATATTCTGAATGTTTCCTTCTTTCCTGAATTTTTTGTCCACAACAAAACACTTTAAAAATATATCCACATCTCTTATAACATTTTCTTGTTATTTTGTAGCTGTTTTCTGTCCCTACATTGGCTCAGAAGAATGAATGCTATTGAGACACACTGGGTTGCTGCACTAATAACTCACTTTCACTCAGTGAAAATATTCCCTGAGCATATTTTACTGGAAGTTGTTTTACTGAAGTCATGCTAAGGCACAACAAATAATTTAAAAAAAAAAAAACCTACTTCTGTTTTCTCAGTCAGAAAGGCAAAAGGTTTTCACATCATCTGTCTTTAGAAAGATTGAAACCAATTTGATACCCTTCTGGACAGAAAAATTCTCTCACTAGATATCAAAATAGGCTCAGGAGATAGACAATTCTGTCAATTCATTGAAGTGCTACCTGATACAGTGTTTGTAATAGAAGAATATGGAAAATGTGTTAGCAATTAGTGTGGCAATTAATACATTTTGTAAGTTCAAAAAAAATACTCCAATGTTGCTTCCACATATCAAGCAGTATTCATTTTTGGAGATTTTAAATGAAAAACAAAACTAAAAGAAAAATATAATTATTGCTAATCTATATTAGCAATAATGATTGATGTTAATATCCTTGTTACATTTTTAGTGATTCAGAACTAAATATGTACTTAATAAGCCTTAATAATTCTATTTATATCAATTAACTCATGCCCTGTATTTATTAAGTACTTAAATATATATGAAGCAAATGAAAATATGAGGGAGAACCAAAGTATCTAGATTTTGAATAGAAAACCAAAAATGTAATTTATAAAGGGTTCCTTTCAAATATTTAGTAATGATTACCAACCACATAGGTGTGAAAAGCTGTCTAAGGCTGGGCAGAGAACAGACTTTTACAATGCAAGGTCAGTGCCTATTCCAAGTAACTATATTGGAAATATCATAATATGGAGCAATAGTATAGTAATCAGGAAGCCTTGCCTCAGTAGTAAGGAATAATTAGTCCTGGGTTGAACACTGTTGCTACTTTCACAAATGAAAAATAAAATCATGACTCAAATCTCACAGACTATACTCTAGTAACTTGATAGTCAGAACAAAGCAAAAGAATAATAGAAATAATAGAAATATCTAGACCCCAACCAGGCAAAATACACAATATCTGATATCCAATTAGTGTTTTCCCATTATGCATGAAGCAGAAAAAATAACTCGGAAGGAGGTGGATAACTCGGAAGGAGGTGGATTAACTATGTCAAGAACTGATAGAGATGTTAGAATTATCAGATAAAGACATTTAAAAATATTATAACTATATTCTATATATTAAAGTAAATAGAAGTTATTTGAAAGGATACAATTTAAACTACTACAATTTACAATCATAATGCCTAGAATAAAAAATGCACGTAGAGGAATTAATTACAGACCAGACATTGCAAAAAATAATAATAATAATAAGCTTGAAGGCATAGTCAGAGAGACTATGCAAAAAAATCATTACATGAGGGCCCTTATTGGTGGTGCAAGAGAAGCTCCCAGGCCAGGCAGTTGACCCACATGGTGCAGCAGGCCTCTCCTGTCTTGCTTGCTGCTCCCCTCAGCAGTGCATGTCAGTCTGTCTGCCTGTTCTGTTCCCCACTCTGTCTCGGGTAAATCCTCTCATGCTCCTGCCCCCATACCTTTGGCCTGTACCCTACTTCTTGTATGCATAAATAAATATTAAAAAAAAAAAACCTTGTTACATGAAAATAACAGAAAGTGAAGGCTATTCAGCAGAAAACTTTCAAATTTACTAATATAGAGATAATAAAAGACTATGAAGATAAGAGAGGGTAAATGAAGTGATATACTTAAAGAAATAATTACTAAAATTTTCTCAAATTTGATTAGAAGAATAAAACTGCACATCCAAAAGACTCAATGAAACCAAAACTTAAAAATAAATGAAGAAATTCACCAACGACACTACAATTCAACATTTATGAGACAATCTTAAAATCAGCCATGGTTGTGGAGGGCCAACTACAAAATATTATCATAAATTGAGAAACATGCCTAGAACACGTGGTGGAGAGAACATGTTAGGAAATATCACTTTAAGCAAGTCCAGGAAACAAATCTCCTACTATTCACATTCAGTTATTACCATACAACTTCTGACTATCCTTGCTCCTGTTCTATAGGTCAAAAATCTGTGGTTTTGCTGAGACCAAGACCAATTGTAATCTGTATTGGAAAGGAGATGTTCTCCTGCACACTCGTGATAAATGCTCAAGTTGTTTCTTAGGTTCAGGACAAGCTGACCTGCCCATTTGCATGCATCTGCTCATTTTGTTCAGCAAACTAAACTCACTGGTTTGGTGGCATCTCTGTCTGTAAAAGTCAAACTAACCACCAGGTGATGATTTATGGATCCATTATTAGGAGTAAGCACCAGGCATGACCACAGGATAATATAAGACACAAGCTCATAGAGCTATAGTGTCTGGATTCCACTAGCTATAATTTCATTTAAATTTGTGAAATCACAAGTTCCCTGTGTGCCCACTTCCACATGCCCTGTTTTTCTGTATAATGTGTAACTCCTATAATTTCAGGATGACATATATGAGCATTTCTTTGTCTTTTTTCACTTGATACCTTTATGAATATACTTTTTCTGCTCTAAGTTTTGATGCTTCAGTGATTAATTTTAGTTGTGCATCAAGTTCAGGGGTGGGGGGAGCTACATCTATAACACTGGGATTCAGGAGATGGAGGGTGGAGTTGTGACTGCCATAGCTGTGATGGAATGCATATCTGTGGCCAGCTTATGTCAGTGAGTAACAGAGAAGAAGAAGGTATATTTGGGGGTCACATGTGTCCTGAACCAATGCAGAGAGGTGGGGTGGATCCATACACCCCTCTTGAAGCTTTTGGGCAAATTCCCACAGACTTATTTAATAGGCAGAGAAGTCCTTTCTCCTGCCCCTAGGAGAAGCAGGGAAGTTAGTTCTAAGCCTCACTTCCTTCAAACTGCCAAAGCTGTCCTCCTTTTCCTGGACTACTAGTCCAGCATAGCGAGAAAAGCACCACCTTCCTGTCTCATCAGAAAAACACTGGCGGCTGGACAGGTGTGGAGCTGACACACCTGACACTGCAGATGGCAAGATTAAGGGTTCCAAATGGCTCCCTCTCCTCTTTCAGGAATCTTGGTGCTTCCCTGATCTCTTTGGACACCACAGCCAGGCAAGCACTGCCTGCTGTGAGGAACTCTGACTACAAGGCAGGAACACTGCTCATACACTCAGGACTCCTGCCAGCTAGCTAGACATCCAAGATAGAGCCTGTCCCAGCCCATTCCAGTATGAATTCTTAGGTATTCCCTGGGTTCCTAGCCCACTGAAGACCAGTGAGCTATGTCCACTATAAGAACACTAGGTGTGTGGGAGTTGAGGTGACACACTTTGGTGGGGGAGCCATTCTGTTAGTAGCTAACCAAATGGTCCCAATAGTCAATCATCCCACCTCCACAGATTCCCTGAGCTTCCCCTCAGTCCTTAACCCACTGCAGGCTGCAAGCACTACCTCCCAGAAAGAAAGCTGATTACAAAGGAGCTGACATATCTGTGCCTTCAGGTGGCTAGCTTGGTGGTACAATCATCCTCTCCTTCCCAACCTACTCTGCTGGGAATTCTAAGCTCCTAGGGTCATTAACACAGTGCTCAGGCTGCTACCATTAGAAACACTAACTGTTGGGCAGGTGCTGAACTGATGCAATGGTACTACTAGAATTCCCTCTTAGTGACCCCAAAGGTATCTGCCCCTCTCCATCCCAGACTCCAGGGCTTCCCTATGCTCCTAAACTACTGGAGCTAGATGTTCACCACCTCTTGGATTTTGCATTGATTTTGTATTCTGAAATTTTAACAAAATCATAGGTTCATTCTAAAAGATTTTTGAAGTCTTTAGTGCTTTCCATATATAAGATCATGTGATCTATAGAGAAAATTTTACTTCTTTCCTATTTGAATATTGTTTACTTCTTATTTTTGTTTTTCTCTGACTATAACTTACAGATGTATTTTGACCAGACATAGCAAGAGTGGCTCTTCTTCTCTCTGATCTTAGAAATACAATTTAAAGCTTTTTCCATTAAGTATAATGTTAGTCATGGTTTTGGCATACATGGTATATAGCATATCAAGGGATGTTTCCTTTATATCCAATTTTTGAGAATATTTATCATGAAATTATATTGAATATTGTATAATGCCTTTTCTGAATCTATTTACATGACTATATGTTTATATCTTTCATTTGTTAATGTGGTATATTACATCTATTGAATTGAAAATGTTATCATCCTTACATCCTTGGAATAATTCCTTCATGATCATGATGTAGGTTATACTTTTCTTAGTGAACCAAAAAGTAATAAGTAATAATTATAATAATAATTATATAATAATAGTAATAAGAGGAAGAATGCTAAAGTGGGGGTAGTGTTAAATAGGTTTTTTCTGAGTGTGAACATTTTTAGTTAAATGCAAAAGAAATTCTAGACAACCATAAATCATAAATAATTGGTCACATTTTAAAAGAATATAGGATTAGTATAGATCTGTTTTTCCCCCAGCTAAGTCAATTTCTCAAATGTGGATAGGCAGATAATTATGTTTAGCCAGTTTTGTGTTTTAATCAAGTGGGTATGTGAGGATAGAAGAATAAAGAGAACAAAGAGTGCAAGTCAGAGAAAATGCTGAAAAAATGGACTACAGCAACAAAATTGGGTAGGGATAGACTGAAAAATAATAAACAGTGATAATCGATTACAACTAAAGGAAGCTGTATGAGATCAAAGAATTGTAGTGTTTAGGGAATAAGGTAGAGTAAACTGGAAATCTATGGAGTTGAGTTCTGATAGGGATTATATAAGAGTTTGTCCATAGGGAAATGAGGAAATGTGGCAGATAAGATAAGGTCAAGGGGAGACCAAGAAACTATGTAGTCAAAAGTTGCAAAAGATGATCTCTATGGATATAGAAATTGGCAAGGATTATGACAAGAATGGTATCAAAGATAATAACAGAAAGGTGCTAAAATATTTAAGGAAATAGAAGCAGGTATTGGGAAATCCATGGAATAATGCAAGAAGGAGAGATGGCAATCATAGACTGTTAGCAATAACCATATTGTATTTTTAATTGCATCACTTGGACTTTCTTTCATTTCCCAGTTTTCAGTGGATGAAAATAATTTAGAATGAATAATTGTGGTTTCATAAATGAAAACAATGAAACAATGACAAAAATCTCTTAGGAGTTCAAGATTTCCTATAGTTCACAAGAAGTCACAAGTAAATATAATGAAAGAAGGCACATTAGAAATTATGCTAATCCATTGATCTTCAGTAGTGAAACTTTGATAAAAATAGATATTGGTGAGGAAGACATATTCAAACACTGACTAGTGAACATTGCTTCTATAATTATCAGTTATTTGTAACTTCAAGTAAGAAATTTACATTTAATGGTTGTGAAGCACACTGCAAATTCAACTAGTAAAACATTATAACATACATTAAACATTACGCCAAAAATAAATTTCAGGGTCAGTAAAATCATCTAAAAGTTAGAAAATGCTAAGATATCTTGAGAAATGATTATTTATAATGCTTATGCTTATATACGTAGACTCTCCTAATTTATTACTAAAATTCTGGGCTTTTCTAATTGATCAAACAGCTAGCTTGACTGCATTTGACACCATAAAATATAAAAGGGATTATTACTTCTATGCCTTGGATTTAAGCAGCAGAAAGCCTTAGGAAATCATATTACTATAATAAAGCAAGCAGAAGTGGGAAAGCTGAGGTTTCCTGACATTTGTATATCATACAAAAACAGAAAAATAAGGAGTACAACCTTGAGACTCAGCTCAGGAGCACATTAAAACCTAGTTGACATAATTAAGGCAAGATGGGGTTATTATACCATCTGTATAAATCAGTGCATATTCATGGCAAGACACGAATCCCATAAGGTCAAAGGAAATCAGAGGTATGGTTTTACAGTTCTGTCATGTACACAAAGTTCATGTGGAAATATTACTAAAAGTAAATACTACTCTCTATCAAGTTGGAGATCCATTGGGGCTTTGGTGTTTATACAGTCTTTCTGTTTGTGGCTTTTTTCTGAGTCAGTTTTGGCTTCCTGACACTCAGGAAGGATGAGCCACTTTTTCAAGTACTGTTTCTCTTAAAGTGTAAGGAAAGTGACAATTCAAGGAAAAGTGATGCAATTGTTTTCATTGCAAATCAGTATTTTTAAAACAATTTCATTGAGATATAATTCACCACATTTCATTCACTTAAAATGTATAGCTGGCTGTTTTTAAGGATGTTGATAATAATTCAATGCTCATGGCAACCTAACTTTAGAATATTTGTCAGTCCCAGAAATAATTGGTTACCCCTTAGCATTCGATCACCACTCTTTCCACCCTAGCTTTAGAGAACCACTAGTTCATGTTCTATCTATATCTTTACCTGTTCTGACCATTTCATATGAATTTAATCATAAAAAGGTTCTGAGGGTTCTTTTTTGTTTTTATTTTGTTATTGAATAATCTTGCCTAGGTTCATCCATGTTGTCACATGTTTTATTCTGCTTCTTCCCACATTTTTTTTTCATTTATTATTCATCAGTTCACCAGCTCTTGGATACTTAGGTTGTCTTCTCTTTTGCCAAGTATGAATGATAATGTTATAAATGTTCACTTACACAGTTTTTGTAGACATATGCTCTCAATTCTTGGATGAGAAAAAGTGATGCAATTTTATATTTTGCGCTCCTATAATTTAATGCCAAGGATAATAGTAATTTTAACATGATCCTTCTATAAAAGCACAGAAGCTTTTTTTTAAATGTCATTTCCTCATTTTAATTCAATTTGAGAAAGGTTTCAAATCTACTTAAACTTTCTCAGTTATGCTAATCTTTTATTATTGCACTTGTTCTTAGGACTATCATCAGTATTAGTAATAATATTAGTTCTGTGTCGGTGTCCATACTGCCATCACTATCATTGCCACAACTGGAATTTTCTCTTTTGCCAAGAAAAGCATCATATAGATATAAGTAAAACATCATAAAAGATTTTTTTTCACTACACCTACTAAATTGCTATTTGCATTTTGTACTGATTTTATCCCTTGGTTGCTCATTTTCTGTAATACGTAAGTGTGGATTGTGCCAGTTTTACAAGATTACTTGAAAGGTTAATGTTTGCAACTTTTAGTGCTTCTTTCGTAAGAGGTCCAGAGAAGGGAAAGTGTTATTCTACACTATCACAAGGCTTAGCTATGAATTTAGAATCTTATTAAACCATATCATTTTTCTCTTTACCTGTCAATTTCCCTCTTATTGAATAAATAAAATGAATACTGACATCGTCATTTACTTAAAAATTTCATCAGATTCAGTCACTTTTCACTGACTGTTCCAATTTCATTTGTTTAAAAAAATGCATCTTTAGTGTGTCTGGACTGCAAAATACTGAATAAAATTACCATGAAAAATAAGTACTGTCTGCATTAGATTGATGAAGTAATTGAATGATTACAGTGAGCTTAAAATATCTTCTGATGAGTATAGTTATCATGAAAACAAAATTTGAAACATAACTGCAATCTGAGCTTAAAACTTAATTAAAATCTAAAAATTAGTAAGTTTCTGCTTCTTATACTGAAATAGAGGGAGTAATACCTTGAAATACTTTCTTTCCTTTTTCATAATTTCTAGGTAAATTAAAATGAATGTTTAACTGAACCCAAGCCAGTTTCATTTTATACAAAACATTTTCTTCTGGAGTTGAAAGTATCTTTGCTTGCAGATTTTGAAGAGTTTTCAAATATAGTTATGAATCTCCTCAGATATTGAAATTAGATTGCTATTTTTATAAAATCAAAACTTCTGAAGCTTACCTCAATATGGTTTCCTCACATATGAACACAATTATTTTTTTATTTATAATTTTTTTTAATTTACATATATTTGACATCAATTGTAGTCCCCATGTATTCCCCATCACCATATCACCAGTGCACCATCACCTCAGTCCCCCGTGCTCCTCTCTGCCCTCAACCCTTCCCCTCTTCCCTCCCCACAAAGTGTCCCTAGTCTGTCCTTGTCTTTTCATTTTTGGTTTTTGTGTCTTTATTGTTGTTATTATATTTATTATTGTTCTTATTCCTTTCCTTGATCCTTATTTGGTTCCCTTACATTCCTCCTAGGGGAGGAACCATCTGGTATTTTTCTTTTGCCCTCTGACTTACTTCCCTGAGCATAATCCCTTCCAGTTCCATCCATGTTCCTATGAATGAGTCTAGTTTATCTTTTTTGATTGCTGAGTAGTATTCCATCGTGTATATGTACCACAGCTTCCCAATCCACTCATCTGTTTTTGGGCATTGAGGTTGTTTCCAGGTCTTACCTGTTGTAAAGAGTGCTGCTATAAACATAGGGCTGCAAGTATTCTTTTGAATCAGTGTATTTGTGTCTTTTGGGTATATTCCTAGGAGTGGGATTGCTGGATCCTATGGAAGTTCCATTTTTAGTAGATTGAGGAACTGCCATACTGCTTTCCATAATGGTTGGACCATCTTGCATTCCCACCAGTAGTGTAAGAGAGTTCCTTTTTCTCCACATCCCCGCCAACATTTGTTGTTGCTACTTTTTTTGTTATGTGCCATTCTCACTGGGGTGAGGTGGTATGTCATAGTGGTTTTGATTTGCATTTCTCTGATGACAAGAGAAGTTGAGCATTTTTTCATATGCCTGCTGGCCACTTGCATGTCCTTTTTGGAGAATTGCCTTTTTAGCTCTTTTGCCCATTTTTTGACTGGGTTGTTCACTTTGTTTTTGTTTAGTCTGGTTAGTTCTTTGTGGATCTGT
>JAGFMF010011830.1:1234733-1262315 GCA_019455555.1 Galemys pyrenaicus | reverse complement strand
CAGGAGAGGTCTGCCACGCCATGTGGGTCCCCTCCCTGGCCGGCAGCAGGGATCGAACTCGTGCTACAGTGGCTGTGGTTTGCTTCATAGTGTGTTGCTCAACCCACTGCGCCACCAGGGAGGCCCCACAATAGGTTTTTGTAATAACTTAATCTAGAATTGATTATTTGGGAATCTTGATGAAATTTCATACACTACCAAGAAATTTGGGAATCGTTTTCAAATCCTTATACAGCATAATATGAAGTGAGGAAGTGTAGGTAACTATCAGCACTACAATTATACTCTCCTTAAAAAATAATAATCATTACTTTCTCTTATCCAAATACACATTTAGCTTGCTACCTACTCTACACTTTTACATAATTAATCCCTTCTCAAATTTAATGCATCCCATTGCCACCACATCAAAAGAGCTGAACTTTATCTAAATAATTGATTTCGTTTAGCAAAGGAGTATAATCATGTTTTTACTTTGGTATTGACTCCTAGAAAACTTAAAATCCAACTTAACATTTCTGACAAGGTAGGATAAATCCACACTTAGTCCTATATTTTAGGAGTATACAGATATATAAAACTATGCATTCATATGACTGACTACAAAAAACTTGTAACCTTTTATAAAATGTTATATATATATATTTCATATAAGAAAGTTCAGGGGTTAAATTCTTAGCTCTATCAAGCTATTTCCACTAAAGCATGAGTTCAATCCCTGGCCAGGGGGATAACCCACATAGCGCAGCAGAACATTCTTGTCTTGCCTGCCACTCCCCTCAGCAGTGTATTTCAGTAGATCTGAAATTCCTGCTCTCTCTGGTGAATCCTCTCACCTCTGTATCTTTGGTCTATACCCCAGTTATTGTATGCATAAATATTTTTTTTTAAATCTTTAAAGATTGGGAGTACTGGTCTAGAATAGTTTTAACATGGTTATATAAGAACCTAGGATTTATCTCCTTGCTATGTGGTTTTATCCTCTACCATACTCCACTAGAGGTAAGAAGCAGCTGAGGGAAAAAATGGTATCTATTTTCTGCCTGCATCTTCACCTTTTTTACTTAGATCATCCATAATGCTTATATTTTCATCTTTTTGGTTAGAATTGACTTGCATACTAATCGCGAGTTGCAGGCATTCTGGGAATGTGAGTTTCTTCCTGAACAACTTGACAATCTGAAGTAATTCTCATTTGGTTATTTGTAGCAACTGGGGAGGATAGGTAGGAAACTAACAGTTTCCACTTTCATTATACATTAAACTAAATAATTTAAAATACGCATTTACATTGATGCAGATAGACTTACACATATATGTAAGTTTGCAATTGTTTAATACCTTTTTCTCCTCATGTACCCCATAAATAGGAGCATGAAAAGTATTTATTCCCTAACAAAATCTAACATCTTTAAATAACTGTGTGTACTGCTCAGTTTGCATTCATAATGGAATAAACTAAACAAAGCCTGTTTTATTTTAACCAAACCAACATTATCTGACATTAGTATATGTAAAATACCATATGAGTGATAATTAAAAATTAGATACAATTCATGCTCATAGAGATAAGATCAGACTCAAAATATGTGTTCCATTTGTAATTGTGATAGAATTCTAACTTCTAAAATAGTAATTTCCAATTTTAGTTTTATATATTATCTTACAGAAGTTTTTTTTTAAGTTTCAAATTCTTATCAGTTGTTATAGCTGCCAGCAATTTCAGATGACTGTCCTAAAAATGATAAAAACATTTTGTGTGGGAAATGATGAAACAAAATTATACGTTTCTCCACCTACATTCTCCTTTTTCAACATTCTTTTCTTTGTCACTAAGTGAATTGAGTTATACAACTTCAAGACTCCTAAACATAAGTCACCAGCATCACTTTGTGCAAATATGTGAAAAGTATACACATCCTAAATGCATTGATATGGAAGATTTCTTAGTATTTTTGGTTAATGTAACACACATGAAAGTTTGTTAGCCCTCTATCATCTTTATAATAGAGCTAGTTTTGCTTTTTACTCTATTGAATTCTATCTCCTTTCATTTTGATAATTTTATATTATAATCATTTTATAACATCTCAAATTCATTTTCTAATGATATAAGAAAGCAAGATAAAGAAAAGTTGAGGATATACAACAAAGTTATGAAACATGAAAGACAAAAAAATCTGATGGCTCATGTATGAGAGAAGTTAGTTTTAATTTTTATAAGTTCACTAAGAAAATGCTTATCAATATTATGACTATTGCATTTAAGTACAAAGGCACTCAACTTTGACATCACATCAAGGAATAATGATTTTTTTTATAAAGGCATATGTGTACTTTTAAGAGAAGTTATTTAATTTATATATGGGCTAAAGTAGAAATATTCATTGGCATGGTTTTAAATTTAGCCTTCATATTCTCTAAAATTTGTTTTTATTGTTCTGACTTCTATCTGAAGTATGAAGATATTGGAAAGACAGTGTACATAGAATTCAGTTGACAGAATACAAACCAGAAATAACAAGCATAATCACCATGACTTCATCTGTAGCTGGTAAAATAAATCATATATCCTTCCTAAATTTATTGTATAAAATTTACCTATTGGTAAATTCTCTACATTTACTTTTTATTTTAGGAAGGTGTCGATTATTTCAAATTGTGCACTAACTTCTTAATTTTATCAACAAACATGGGGTTAATACAAATGAAAACTCTATTCTGAACATAAAACTTATTCCATTTAAAGATAATCCATCAAGACAACTTAACACTTAAAAAAGTAAATTTGAGCCAGTAACTTCAGAAGTAGACAAGGCCTACATGGATCAACAGATATGAATGGCCAATGGCTACATTATTGAATATAACGTCTTTTAATTTCAAAATTCTCTTTGAATATAAAATGAAAAACAGTTAACTTGAACACCATGGCTTTTTTACTTCATTGTCTTGAGCTCACTACATTCAGTTTTGATTCTTTAAAAATATGATGGTGTGCTAACAAGACCTTCCATTACCTGACTGTTTTAATTCACTGTTTTGACTTCCATAATCACTTTGTTTCTACACTTAACAAGTGACTATATTGTTATAGCTGTGGTATTAGCAATAACATTCAATTAACACTCACACTGTGAGCTAAAATTATACTTCACTAACACCTAGCTTCTACCTTCTGCTCTCTTGCTAAATGGTAGCTAATATAACAGTTAATCTCTTCTTTATACTTAGTAATGTTCGTAAATTGAAGGAAAATTTACATCTGTAAAAAGAAGTGTGGAATATATTTGGAAGAACCATATGTGTCAGAAATCAATCAATTAACAAGAATTTATTAATCATCAATATATCTGAGATTATATAATGGAAATTGAGAGAAGCATAGAGTAAGTTTTCTTATTTTCAAGAAACAAACTATTAAGACATCACAAACACAGACACTCAGGGAAGGAAATTAAGGAAATAATACTTATATAAATAATATCATTATATTTTACTATATAATGATATCTATGAAATTTGTGTGCATATTTTCCTCTTTTTTTTTAATTTTTTTTTATTTATACATACAAGAGCAGGGGTACAGGCCAGAGGTGCGGTGGTGAGAGGATTCACCAGAGACAGTGTGGGGAGCAGAACAGTCATATCGACTGAAATACATTGTGAAGGGAGCAGCGGGTGAGGCAGGAGAGGTCTGCTTTGCCGTGTGGGTCACCTCCCTGGCTCGGGATGGAACTCGTGCTGTGTGCAGCAGATGCTTCACAGTGAGGTGCTCAATCAGCTGCACCAAGAGGGAGGCTCCATCCTCTTGAATATATATTTTACCAAAAAATGTATTATACACTTTAAGTTAATATATGTATGAGGGATAATATATATGAAGTGTATTTTCTTTCTTTGCATTTAGGCGATTTAGTAACTGGTGTTCAAAAATAAACCCTTGCTTTGTATTCTTCCCTCCCTCTCTTTGACCGCCTCACTTTCCTCCCCAATTTATGGCAATTACACCTGAGTAGAGAAATCAAAGAAAAGAAAAAAAATAGGAGGAAAGTGTACACAGGACTATGGTGATAATTACAGGTGATTATGGTGGTGGGAGAATTATGGGGGCTACACCTAGAGGGAGAAATCAAATACTTGTACAAAAATTAACAGTAATATAAGAAAATAAATAAACTGAATCGAATTTTTTAAGAAAGTAAACCTGTTTCCTTTGCAACTTTGTCAAAAATCATTTGATGACCATGGAGCGGGATAGTTCGATTCTTTATTCTGTCGCTGATTTATGTATCTATACAATACTTTCACCAACAGCATAGCATATTATTAATATAGCTTTATAATACATTTTGAAATCTGGTAGTATAACAACATTTTTTTCACCCTTTTCAAAATTGCTTTAATTATTCTAATACCTTTGCCTTTTATTTTGGAATCAGTTTACTGATGCCTCAAAAAAAAAAATCATTGCCAGAATTTTGATTATGGTTTTATTTTATAAATTGATCAATTTGAAAAAAAAAAGACATCTTAATAATTCTGTCCTAACTGTTGTTAACTATTCCAGAAATGAACACAGTTTTTTGCTCTATTAAAACAGTCCATATTTTTTTATTTTGTTTACTATTGATTTTTAGTTTTCATAAATATGTGAATTTTTTGGCATATGCCAAATATAAAAAAGGATGTAAAATAGTAGTATTTCATTACCAAACGAACAAAATAATATGGGTCTAAGACAGGAAGATGCCTGACTTAAATAGAAGCAATAGAAAAACAAATGAATAAGATCTGATGAGTGTTCTGTATAAGAGAATGTTTGCTATTCATCATTTACAATTGGAAGATCTAAGCAGCATGAATATATTGGACTGGTTTCAAATTCAAGTCGACTGATTTTGTGATTCATCTATTTTGTGCTTTGTGAGAGTCCTTTATTCCTTTTTATGATTTTAATCCAGTGTTATCATGTTTTAATTGTTAATATAATTTATTTTGTTGTAAGTATAACTCATCATTAGTTTGGATACTCCAGAGATGTTGTCTATGCACATCTTAGCTCATGGAGGTATAGTGGCAGTGAAGGAATAGAAGAGAGGAGAATTAATCTTTTTAAACACCTAAAATGTACTAATCATTGGGACTATGATAGAGCATTGAAATTTCAAGTCCTTTCACTTAAGGAGATTATATGTTAAGGGTGGGAATACAAAAACATTTGATCAAGAATAAGCTAATGAAATAAATTTAGGTGTTGATTTCATGATATATTAGCCAATGATTTGTCTTTCCCTTTGAGCAGAAAAGTCAGGGGAAAAAATACTGTATATATTGGTCCCCATGGCAGACCAATCAAATCATAATCTCTAGTGTTGGAAGAAAGGCCTGTGTTTTTTGTTTATAAACTTCCATGGTTATTCTAATATGCAGAATTAAGGGACACTAATACTTAAAATGTGACTCTTTGACAAGATAAAATAGAAAACCTCCTCACCAGAGTAACAGAGAGAAAACATTAATATACTGACTCACAATTGAAAGAGGAGAAATCACACAGCTAGAAAAGAAATACAAAGGATAATGAAAAATTACTATAATAACCATATGCCAATACATTTGACAACCTTAAAGAAATAGACCGATTTCTAGATCATTATAGTCTGCCAAGACTAACCCAGTAAGAAACAGAATAGTTGAACAAAGTGAATATCCAAGCATGGATATTGAAACAACAATAAATATCTTCACAAAAACAAAACCCAGAATGAAAAAGGTTTAAAAATGAATTTTATCAAAACTTTATCTTGTTTAAATGGTTCTTAAAATTACAAGAGGGACTGACCCCTAATGCAATTTGTGATGCCAATATTACCTTAATCCAAATCCAGTTGAAAATAGCACAAGAAAAGAAAATAACATACCAATACTCCTGATGAATAGAGACATAAAATTTTTCAACAATATGCAAACAGATTGAATGCTACAGTATGTCACAAGGTTTATACATCATCACAAAGTAATATATCACAGGATGCAAGGTTGTTTTAATATATGTAAATCAATCAAAATAATGTTTCAAAGAAAAAAATAGAGATAAAATCATATGGTAATACCAATAGATGCAGAGAAAGCATTTGGTAAGATTCTGTACCAGTTTATGATAAAAACTCTAAACAAGTTGGGAATGGAAAGAACCTCCCCCATTATCATGAAGATCATATATCACAAACCAAACACCAATACTTAATGGTGGGAAACTGTAATCTATCCCCTTAAGATCAGAGAAACAAGACAAACCCATTGCCACTTCTGTATAGTGTAATATTAGAGGTTTGTGCCAGAGTGATCAATGAAATAAAAGGAATCCAAATCATAAAAGAAGTAAAACTATTACTAGTTACAGATGAAAAGAATCCTAGAAACTATATCAAAAGTTATTAGAAATAATATATAAATGCAGCAAAGTGACAGGTTACAAAATCAACACAGCCTTTTAATATGAAAATAGTGAAAGAAGCACTGTAAGAATACCAACTCACATCCAAGAGAAAAGCACATAATACAAACACCTCCAAACACAAGTGCTGGAGAGTAGGTGGGGGAAGAGGAACGCTATGACGCTGTTGGTGGGAGTACAAACTGATGCAACCGTTATGTAAAGCAATCTGGATTCATCTTAAAACAAAACAAAACAAAAAAAACTAAAGATGGAAATACCATATGACCCAAAAAGCTTATTCATGGGACTCTACATGAAATCTGGAAGACAAATATGAAACCATCAATACAACCAAAATAAAAAACAAACATATATTCACATTGTTCTTAGCAGCATTATTTATATTAGCTAGGCCAGGGAAGCAACCTAAATGTTTGGATCAGGTGTGGTATACCCACATTATGCAGTACCCTTCAGCCCTAAGAAGTAATGAAATACAGACATTTTCAACCACATGGAGGAAGTTTAAGACAATCGTCTGTCGTAAAAGACTGACAAAAAAACACTTCGACATTTACATAGCAAAAATAATGTGATAGTGTGAAATTCTTAAGAAAAATCAATGGACATCTGTAAACACCAATATGGGCTCTGAATTTAAAAGGGAGAGGACAGGAAAGGATCAAAGAGATGTAAGAAATGTTGGTGGATAAAATAATAAACTCAAGTTTTAAAATATACCTATTTTCCATTAGCTTTAATAAATTGCCCTCCACCATATTATGTCCATTATTTAACTAGTTTAACATGAAGTACATTTCACAGGAGTTATAAATCCATGGAAATTTATTAAGTTTGACAAGAGTAATTGAACGTTAAATTTTTACAATTTAGCAAATGTTGGATGGCTTAAAAATTTTTAATTAATGAATAACATTAATTATCAAAAAAATTACATGATATATTTATGAATTATCTTTAAAGGTCATTAAAGTTGCATACCAGACAATAAATCTCTGTCTACCTATAAAAAACAAATAAGATAGAGGAAGCTAATACTTGAAACACTTTAAGTGTTTGGAGGTGTGAGAGTGACAGTTATTTGTATTGTATGGCCTAAGCAAAAGAGCCACAGCTTTTGAAAATGTATCCCTTGAAGAGGTTCAACTATTTTATTTTTTTTAAAGATTTATTTATTTATGCATACAAGAGCTGGGGTACATGCCAGGGTCACGGGAGGTGAGAGGGTTCACCAGAGACCGAGTGGGGAGCAGAACAGGCAGATCGACAGAAATACACTGCTGAGGGAAGCAGTGGGTGAGGCAGGAGAGGTCTGCTGTGCCATGTGGGTACCCTCCCTGGCTGGGAATTGAACTTGTGCTGCTGTGCCCTGTGGATGCTTCACAGTGCTGTGCTCAACCAGCTGTAGGACCAGGGAGGCCAGGTTCAACTACTTTATAACCATCTTTAGTATAAATTTTGTAACCATTTTTTATCAAAACAAGTATTTTTCATTTTAAGATCCCTTTTCCATTAGAGTGAATAAAAATAGTCAACATGAAAATGACATAGGCCATAAATTGAAATAAATTGTGATCATTTAAAATTTTCTCAGATTTTCTCAGTCTTTAACCTAGAGCCAGCAGTCACCCTCAGTGTATTTTGTGATATACTATCTTGTTTCAAATATAAATGACCTACTCATTCAGTCTGGAATGTGTTTTTGCTCTCAATGTCATTTTTCTTGGGCTGGTCTCATTTTCAGTGTCTTCGTTGAGAACAAAGTCTCTTATTGTTTGCTTTTGCTCAATGAGCTCACATTTTAGGCAATTATAGCACAGCTGATCAAATATGCTGGCATTCAAGTGCCTTTCCATTTCAAAGCTTCCTTGTGAAGAAGTAGCCCAGAGAGTCAACAGAAAATTTAATTACAATTGAAGAGACCAATCTACATCATATTCAAACACTGCTTTGAAACCTTAACAAAAATAAGATAGTCATGGTTAATTATTATTGTTCAATTTGTTTTGAACATTTGTCTTGTAAATGGACTCTGGACCTATAGATCTGCTATTCTACGCTAAATTCCATCAGTCTTGAGGTTAGATAAACCTTGGGTTGAAGATAATTGAATGTTAAAAGAAAAAAAATCACAGCAGAAATATTCTTTATTTATGAGTATGTGTGTGTATATTGGTATGTGTTTTGGATTAGGGGTTAATTGTATTGATTTTCTCTGGGCCTTCTGGCTGATTGATGATTACTCAAAATGAGATGTTTGGTAATGCCTTTCTCAATATATGTAAAGTAACTGTATTCCTTGAGCCCACTAAGAACTTTATGGTGGTTTGCAATTCCCTTGGTGGTTTGCAATTACCCTGTATTTGTGATGGAGATCCAGAGCTGATCATTTCCACTGTGTAGTGAATTGAACTTCTTAGTGAAAGGAGTGACTCAAGGTATTGATAATGTATACTGCTTATTTAACATGGTAGTCCCCAGGAAAAGGGGAGGTTCCAGATTCCCTGCCCCACCCAAAGAAAGATGGAGCTGAACAGAAAGGAGGAGGAGATACTGGAAAGGAGACTGAAGGCAAAAGGAAAAAGGATGGAGACCAGGTTGAGTCTGGAGGAGGCACATGGAACAAAGGGACTTGTGAAAAAGCTGTATTTGTTCTTGCTCCTGGACTAGTTGAAACAGATGTGCGTGAGAGACCTGTGGGGAAGTTAGCAATGATAGCTTTTCACTTGATTTTGTTCCTTTTGACCTAGGTATGCTAGGCTCCTCCTGTTCCTTTCTTCTGAATCCCCACCAGGAGGACCCTTAGACTTGGGGCAGGTTTTCAAGCCTCAGTATTCCTGCTTTGGGCCAACCTTTTTGACTGGGCATTTACCCACAAGGGGATGGCTAACTTTGAATGCTTGATTTGGAAGCTATTTTAGCTATTCTTTTCTTTTCTTCTCTTTATTTCACACTAATTGTATTAAAGTTCCTTTCCATTAAAGGTCTTATACATTAGAATACATTTTGTCTTGATGCAACAGATGGCAAGCTATTTAGTGTAGACAGATTTTAGGGTCCTGGGGTGCCCCTCACCCTGCCTGGTAACACAGGCTGACTTTTGCATTCATGGCATAGACTTCTCAGTGATGATTTCCAAGACATGTTAGACTAGAAGCGCTCATAATTCCAAAGTCATGTGCAGTGTGGCAGAACTAGGTAACTAATGGATGAGACAAAAGGAGTAAGATGAAAGGTGAGAGTAAAAGAATTTCTGTGATTTAGTCATAAAGGACTATTTTGGGACAATTATTTTATTGCAAATTATGGAATAGTATTGAAAACTTTCAGTGTGGTTGGACAGGAAAGCAAGAGAGAGTCAGAGACAGAGACAGAGAGAGACAGAGAGAGAGAGAGAGAGATTGAGACAGGCCATGTTTCTGACCAGCAAGAACTTTTATTGCACTCCCCGGCAAGGTTCTCAGATCCCCACAGCGGAGTCGGGGAAGTTTTGCCCAGTTACAGGTTGCCGGGTTTTTATAGGCAGGGTACTTTGGAGTGGAAAATTTTGAAGTTTCTTCTGGCAGAAAGGTTGTGGGAAGAAGTTGCCCCTTGGTGGTGATCCATATCGAAGCACCCCAGATTGCATTCAGATTCCCAGGCCACATTCCACTGGGACACATGAGTCACATGCCATCCTGTTCCACATCAAGAGTATCTTGCTGTTGCTATCTTATCTTGGTTACTGCTGGGTTCTCGGAACTGCTGCCCTGGGGGTCTGGGTGAGGGGTTTGGATGAGGGGTTTGAGTGAGGGGCCTGTGTGATCTTTCAAGTATAGCATCTCAAAATGCAAAAAAGAAAAGAATGGAAATTCTAAAATAAAAGAGAAGTAGTGATTAGCTAATTTATAAGACCTGCCTTGAGGAGAAAGATCTGGGACTGTTAGGGGCATTGACAATTTTTATTTATTCAGATTTTTATTTTAATTTTTATGTGTAGTTGGAGATTAGTTATCAAAGGAACAAAAATGCAATCATGTCTGTCAGTATCTTACTTTATGAATATGTGTGAAACTTAGTCATCTGGATAACCTAAAATATTTGGTTCAGAATCATGTTCTACTGAGTCACTTTAAAATGCCTTTGATAAACAACCTCCAAATAGAGTTAAAAATTATAAAAAATGAGAGTATATATGCCTATGTGTGTGTATGTGTGGATCTATGTAAATATTCATAGTTGGAAAGGTGCTACAATAACAAAAACAAAAAGCAAATGTTTATAGAAAATTAAACATATAATTTAATAGTAACATTTAAAAATTTTTTTAGCATGAGAGATTTTCTAAAAATAAACATATCTTTAGAAAGAGTAGTGAATTCAATAGGCAGTGATTTCACTAAGAAATAGAAGCTGCTAGCAGAGGCCTCTCATGAGCTTACTACACCAGCACTTCTACCCACTTACCTTCAACTTCAGCTGTGCCCATGACATCTACCTTCTGTGCTATTACTGTGAATGCACTATCCAAGCTATTCTCAAAGGTCACCCTCTCCATTTGTAACCCAGACAAGGTATGACTTATGCATGACTTTGGCAATTTCCTTTTTTTCCTGCTATAATATTAAGTGATTGCTTACCCATTATTTCTTGAAATTCTTTAAAATCAAGATTTATCCCTATTTCTCTCCACTGGCACTTTTATTAGCAAGCCCAACACATCCCTCCATGTAGCTAAATCAGAGTTCAATTTTCTCTTATCTATTAAGACTAATAGAAGCACTTAACACAACTGGTCACACTTCCTCCTAAAAACCTGTTCTTTTAGTTTTCAGTAGACTGATTTTTTTCTTTCTGATCACTATCTGTCAGACTTTTTTTGCTGGTATCCCTATTTTCATTGAGATTCAAAAATTTAATACTCTTAGGATTCATTCCTTGGATCTCTTTCCTTTCTACAGTCATTTAGTGGGTTAACTCAAGTCACTGTTACCATCTAAATGTTGGTGAATTCATATTTATAGCTTTAATCTAGACCTCTCAAATGAACTCCCAGCATATCTCTAATTGCCAGTTCAACTTCTCTATTTGAAATTTTAATAGCATCTCAAATTCAACATGTCCAGAACTCACTGTCTGATGTTTTCCCCAAACCTACTTATTCCTGTCTTCTCCATCTTACTTAATTGCTTTTCCGTTTCTCACACATGAAAGACTGTATTAGTCATTTTTGATGCCTTTTCCAATAACTTACATCTAATTCACCCGTCCTTCCTTTAAATTATATCAAAAATTGAGTCATATCTAACCCCTTGGCCTAAATTATTTCTAGATTTTTTTTCCATTTTTTTCCTGTTCTTTCTCTCTTTTCTCTTTTAATGCTATGCCACAGAGCAGCCAATATCATCTTGTTTAAAAAAATTATTTTAAAATTTTCTCTGCTCAAAAACTTCCAATGTTAACTCATATTTATCAAAGTAAAATATAAGGGCATTCCTTTGAACTAAAGAGATCGGAATGAATAATATTCCACATTATTTCTTAGACATCATCCCCTTCTACTAAGTTTAAGAATGTCTCTTTTGTTAGAATGAATAAAATATATTATTATTTTAAATTCTTCAATCTTACCAGGCTTTACTTAAATGTTAGTTTTTTAGAAATCTTTTCTGGTCTTTGTGCTTAAAATTGCAATGTCTTGCAACTTTTTATCCAATAATTCTCTACTTTTTCCTCACTATAGCAAAAATAATTATGTAACAAAAACATTTTCTCACTGATCATATATATTTTTTAAAGATTTATTTATGCATACAAGAACTGGGGCACGGGCCAGAGGCGTGGAGGGTGAGAGGATCTACCAGAGACAGAGTAGGGAACAGAAGAGGTAAATTAATTGAAATACATTGCTGAGGGGAGCAGTGGGCAAGGCAGGAGAGGTCTGCCACACCATGTGGGTCACCTCCCCTGCCAGCAGCAGGGATCAAACTTGTGCTGCAGTGGCTGCGGTTTGCCTCATAATGCATTGCTTAACCCATTGCACCACCAGGGAGGGTCCCAGATATATTTTCTGTTGCTTTCACAAAACATACTGAATACAGTAGTACCTAGACTATTGGGTAAGGAGTAAATATTTTTTTTTAAATACATTTATTTAAAGATTTTTTTTTTCATGCATACAAGAGCTGGCGTATAGGCCAGAGGCATAGGAGGTGAGAGGATTCACCAGAGACAGAGTGGGGAGCAGAACAGGCAGATCAACTGAAGTGCACTGCTGAGGGGAGCAGCAGGTGAAGCAGGAGAGATCTGCTGCGCCATGTGGGTCCTCTCACTGGCCAGGGATCAAACTCAAGCTGCTGTGCAGCAGACACTTCACACAGTGCGGCACTCAACCCACTGCACCACCAGGGAGACCCCGATAAGGAGTTAATTTTTATTTAAATAAATAACTGTAATATTTCAAAAATTTATCAACCCCACTATAGCAAAAGTCAATGGGCCTACAGTGCAACACAAATGAATTCTATCAAGTTAACTTAATATTAAAGAAGACTAACTACCACAATTAATATTATAAAATAGTCTTCATACCAAAATCTCAACACAGAAAACAAAAGCAAAAGTTAAATTTCTATATGAATACAAATCTAATAATCATATGACAAACCAAACAGCAGTTCCCACCAAAGATAACCATGCCCTAACCCCTGAAACCTGTGAATGTATTTCTTACTTGGCAAGGGAAATTTTGTAGGTTTCATTAAGTGTCTTGAAATGGGAACATTCCTTTACAGTATCTAAGTTGACCAACATAATACAATGGATCCCTAAAGGTGGAGACTTTTCATATGGTCAGAGAGATAAAATTTCGTTGACTTTGAATGTAGAAGAAGGTATCACAACCCAAGGAATACAAATGAATCCTATAAAATGAAAAAACAAGGGGATATATACCTCCTTAGTGTTTCCACAAAAAAAAATCAGAGTCCTGACATTTTAATTTCAGCTCTGGGAGAGCCATTTCAGCCTTCTGCTGTATAGCTCTTTAAGATAATCATGTTAGGTAGTTTTAAGCCACTAGTTTTGGAGTTAATAGTAGCAATAGAAAATGAATCAAACTTTTAAATACATTATTTCATTGAGGTCATACTGATTACAACACTGGATATAATTTAGGATTATAGGTTCATACCTTTTTAGGTATCTGTTACCATATCATTTACATCACAAAAGCCCCCATCATCCTGTACCATACCTTAGTCCATTTGTTTCTGCCCTTTGTGCTCCACCTCTCCCCTTCTCTCTCTGGTACATACACTATTTTACGTATTTTTAGGATTTACTTTAGTTTTTTTCTAAAGCTTTTAAGTCATCATAAGGATTTCACATTTTCCTTCTCAGTGTGAAGGAAAAAGAGTCCATCACCAACTAGTAGTTGAAATAACCTATAATATTTCCAAACAATAGAAAATCATAGATATAAAAGGTGAAGAAATTCACTATTAAATGTTGTGGCTAGAGCTCCAGGATGTATTGTTAAGTGAATAAATGAAATCATAGAAGTGTATATATATAGTTTGCTTTTTTGTGTATAACAGCACAGAGGAAATAAGAATATATACTCATATCTGTGTAAAGAAACATTGTAAAGATAAAAAAGAAAGGAAAATAATTTTCCATTATGGAAAGGTGAACAAGATGAAAGACACAAGGATGCAACTAGATTTCTTATTTTGTCTTGATTTTTGAAACTTAGAAACATATTATACTTTAAACACACAAAAAAAATCAAACTTGTCCAAATAAATAAGATGAAAGCAGAAAACATTCCCTAACATATATCAAACATTTGAATATATAAAGATTTGTTCCTACATGTCATTTATGCTTTGTTTTAGTTTGCTTATTTAATGTGAACTTTACATACTGCATTTAGTATAAAGTACTACTTGTTATAGTTCTGGTTCATCAATTAAACAGATTTTATACTTGACAATTACTCAATAAATAATTTCAGATGGTGAGAATAAGGGTGTTTAAAACCCCTATAAAGGTTGTGATAAGTCCATGTTAAGAAGACATTTCATTTACATTCAATTTTTTTTTAACCTACTCTACAAGTTAGTCATACCAATTAAATATTTAGCAAGTTTGTGTCCCAAAGGTATTTATAGGCTATTGATTAATGCCCTCCCATTGTTTAGAGAAAATAGGACATGAATTATTTGTATGTGTTAATTTTTGGAAGATGTTATTTTAATGGTTCATTAAAGTTACAACAGATGGAAAAAACATTGCAATCTATGCAATTACCATAAGTGTGCTTCCTTTTTTTAAACAAGTAAAAATAATTTTATTTAAAGAAACAAAATGATAATTTTAATAGTTTTTATTTCATATTAACATGATTATATGAATATGGAGTGAAACACCTGAAAAATAAGGTATTTCTCTCAAGTATTAAAAATATTCCTTTATTTATAAGTAATTACTTGTAATTTTCTATTCTGTATAACTCATAAGAATACATTTCAACTACTTTTATTTTGATGTCTTACTGTCTTGCTTTAAAATATATGTGAATAATTTTCCATTAGAGTACAATAATCAACACTTGAAATTAGACATTTAATAACTGTAAAAAAGACAAATTTGATTAAGATTTTGGTAGTATTATCTCTAGTTATTTATTTGGATGTTTGGGTTTTTTTATTTGTGCTTAAAGTATAATAGGTTTCTAAGTTTCAAAAATCAAAATAAAATAAGAAGTCTAGTTGCATCCTTGTCCCTTTCCTCTTGTTCTCCTTTCCATAATGGAATTTGATTCATAGTTTGAATCAAATATTTCAGTCTACAGGTAGACAAATCAATGAATAAAATGTTAAAATTCACATATTTATAATTTATGTTCTGATTTATTCATTTTTTAGCCTCTGCCATTTCCATTATACCCTCTTAGAATACTTTCATTCTTTTCATTAGTTCAAGCTTAAGTCTTTCTGAACATCTAAAGTCTTAAAATTCATAGTCCTATTCAGGAGTGAAAACAAAAGTAAAGATATTTTTCCATAATGTTTTGAAGTCTCTTAAAAAATAACTTCAGAGGGTGTCTTTTTTTTTTTTTTTAACATAACCTCACTCTGTTCCACTCTTTAATCAATGAAGTTTAAGTTTGCTATATTGAATTCAAGTTTCATATAATTGGTATGAAAAATTTTGAGTAGGTAAAAAAAACAACAGGGGTTTAACCTCGAGTGTGAGCAACAGATTCGGTGACCAGAGCAGAAATATCTTGACTCACTTGATGGTGGAATCTGGCCTAATTCAAATAAAAGCCAGTTCCCAATGTAGGAAGCAGTGGGTACTGACAGCTCCACTGGGGTTAGCTCATATAACTGGCCAGCAAAAGAGGAAAAGACTATGTAGATCTAAAAAGAGAGGAAGGGCCATTGAGAGTCCTACTCCATTAATCAGACTTCTAAAATTGGCACATTCCTCTCTTTAGATGGCCTGGAGTGGCAATGGGGAAATTTTTCCCTCTGATCCTCCTAGGATCAGGAGGAGGTAGGCAACCAAGAATCAAAACAAGCTCTCTCTCAGGATAGTATTTTAATATGTTGAGAGCACTCATAGAGTAAGGCCACCTGAAAATAAAGATCAGAGATCCCTGATCTAGAATTCAGAAGACATGCAGATATATCTTGTATATACCAATGGGATATTATGGGAGGACAACACTTCAACTACTCTGAGTCCTTTCTTTATTTCACTTACCTTCCCACCTCTATCAAAAGTGTTTTTACTGTATCATATATTGGGAGTGAGCTGCATTGTATTTTCTGTTAAGCTATGAAGAATGCCTATTGATGACTGAATCACTATTTGAGAAACTTAAATTGCTTATTGAGCCTGTGAAAAATTCAGAGAACTCTCAATCTAAAATTCTTATTGAAAAAAAATATTGAGGGGCCTCCCTGGTGGCCCAGTGGATTAAGCAACGCACTATAAAGCAAACTGCAGCCACTGCAGCACGAATTCAATCCCTGCCACTGGCTGGTGACATGACCCACATGGCGCAGACAGACCTCTCCTGCCTGGCCCACTGCTCCCCTCAACAGTGGATTTCAGTTCATCTGCCTGTTCTGCTCCCTGCTCTGTCTGGTGGATTCTCTCACCACCCTGCACCTCTGGCCTGTACCCCAGCTCTTGTATGTATAAATAAATAAATCTTTAAAAAAAAGAAAAAATTGAATTCGTAAAGGGAACTATAGAAAATAGATGTAGAGGATTATTTTGGTTTGCCTTAAGGAATTATTTAAAGACACTTAAAGAAATTACACCTAAACTATGTCTTGAAAAGATTATGGCCTTGCTCTTCCAAATTCTTCTCAATAAATTTGGTTAAAGGAAGCCCTGACATTTCCTTGGCTACTGGGAAAAATTCCTGAGTCTCTAAAACTTTGCTTTTTTTCATACTAAATCAAAACCTCTGATTTCAAGAGAAAAAAGAAATGATTAGTGTCAGTGAATAGGGTGATGTAAAATAATAGATCATAATCATTCTCTTTCTTGTTCTTTTTCATGTAACAATATCACTGATATACTGATCTATCATTTGTGTTTTTCATAAGAAAAAAATCATGATTGAATGAAGTTTTCTTTCAACTTTTTTCTTTTTACAAGTTGAGACTGGTCTCAGTATGACTGAACAGAGACAAGGCTATTATTCCATGGAAGGTCTACTGACACCCTTCATGGAAACTAAGACAATTATTTGGCTCTAACCTGGATCCTAGAGTTTTTAATAATTCAAGTGAATGTTTAAGCTAGCATATCATAATCTTAGATTCAATTTTAAACTGGAAATCTACCTTATGAAAATATATCAGAGAAATATGTAGTTAAATGAGTGGATCAACCTAATACCATATAGACTACAACCCAGGCTATTTAAGGAGTTGGGCTATCTTTGTCTTACAAATTGAAAATTTTGTCACTTACAGAAACTATGATTAAACTTGTTTTTATATTTAGAGTGATTTATAGGAAAAGTACTTTAAATTTTGCCATGGAACCAAGGATAAAAGAAATTGTAGAGCTTATAGAAAACTGAATTTAAAATAATTGCTAACAAGAATTTGAGATTTTCTATAATGGACTCAAACTATGGAGGACTAATACAACATTTATTGATCTTTTTATTAGAATCTTATTGATACTTTGTTTTGTTTGTCCAGACTTGAGCTTTTTATGAGTTGATTATGACCTGCAAGGATTATAAATTACACCTTTTTTACAAGAAAAAATACTTAATAATTATTTTTGCTTAAATTATATAAAATTGGTTGATGTGGAAAGTCAAAATTTCCCTACTGAAATTTAAAAACATGAAAAGAAATAAATGAATCCCCAAATAAATTCAAGCATTATTAT
This sequence comes from Galemys pyrenaicus, assembly GCA_019455555.1. Classification (NCBI taxonomy): domain Eukaryota; kingdom Metazoa; phylum Chordata; class Mammalia; order Eulipotyphla; family Talpidae; genus Galemys; species Galemys pyrenaicus. The sequence goes on along the minus strand of JAGFMF010011830.1, from coordinate 1,244,440 downwards.
AAATTTCCAATATTTGTCATTCTTGTTTTATCCAATTCAAATTATATTTTATATTGATATGTCATACTTTATATTCAACTGTCCTAGAGTTTTGTATAGTGTTCTACTTACAAACTGCATCAATTTTATCTAGATTCTTGCCAAAATCAATGGCTGGAGAAGCAGTCTCAAATTTCTGGTAGCCTATAGACTACTAAGGAGGTCTCATAATTTTATAAATTATTTAAAATTACATAATTATATTACGGAATATTATTCAGCAATTACTGCAGTATTACCTGTAAGACTTTAAAATGAGTACTCATGCAGGTCATTATAAATGTGGGTTAGCAATACAATATAATGTGTACCATAGTGTGCTCATGACATTGTTATATAGACTAGATTATCCTTAGGGATCCTAAAGTTTTAAAGTTACATCTTTGAAAAAATGCATGTTCCGTCCAAGAACTTTCTTTTTGGTTCATGAATATAAATAAATGTCCTGTTATAAGCCTATGGAGAAAAACATTGGGATATTTATTCACCTGAAGCTTTCCTTGGGCAGAAAAATTACTAAAGGACCTTTGAAATAAAAATAATGTTGTAATTCAGAAATATCTTATATTTTGAGGGTCCACAGATTAACTGCTTCTGTGTCAGCAAAGACCTAGTCAGATGACTAAAGCAACAGAGTCAAATATCTTGGTGAAAGCCATGATGTGGAAAGGAACTTTCACATTAGTTACTGTCTTCTAGAATGTGCCTTAAAGTATAGCAGCTCCTCTGGCAGCTTTCCAAATATGTGCATGGTTGTTGCCACTTTGCAGAAGGAATACAGTAAGGGCCATTTATTAAAATCATACCTGCTAGTAGAAGCTGATCATGTGACAATGGTATAAGGAGTAAGATCCTGGGAGAGGGGAGAAAGTTTTATAAGGAACAGAGAAGGGAACATCCCTCAGAGATATTAATGTTATCACAGGCAGAGTTATCCTGAGACCACCATGGAGGCAGTCACAGTACCAAGTCAACAGAGGCCTAGGCATTCCCAGGCCTGCCCTGTGATGCAGGCTATTTTCCATAGATAATCAAGGAATTCTCTGCTGTGATTTGCAGATAGCAAACATGTCATCAGTGCTCACCTCATAGGAACTCACAAGTTCCCCCTTTTGTCACCGGAGTCTTATGGCACCTACCCTAATGTTTAATTTGTTGACCTATGTCCTTTTTTGTGTGGTCTCTTAATTGGCTCTGAGATAAAGGATGTGTTTAGCAAAAAAAATTTACCAGGTAAGCTTTTCTGGCCTACTTAAGAGAAACATCTGACATTTGAATTTTCTGGCCTATTTCTTATAAAGACAAGACTAGTTAAGGAAGAAAAGATAGCACTATGTCTGTGTGAAAGAAAGTCACACCATACCATTCTCGATGGTCTATAGGTGGTGATACTACTGACGCAGATGTCCTATCCCTTCACAGGGTCAAGAAATGCTTACCATTCCTGGTCAATCCAAGCCAGCCAGTCACCAATGTAGTCCCTGTTCTGGCACTACTCATAGAGTATAACAGCATTAGCTCTTTAACACGTTTTTTTTTCAATCACAAATTCTACTCAGTGAAGAGACTTTCCCCACCTGCAACACAGCAAAGTAACTTAAAATTGCCGAAAATTTTATTTATCAAATGATATAACTGGTAACACATACTTTTTATTTCCCAAAGTGAGAGATAGCTAAGGGCCTGAACAACTACTACAAGTGATCAATAGCTTTGTAAATTTATCTAAGTTAGCTCTTGTTTAATATAATACATAACATATTATTGTTTGTCAATGCATCTGCGTTTGTGAAAAAATGCAAATTTAAAGTTGCTGAATTTATTGTTGAGTTTTTGTTTTTATAGTATTTGTATTGAGGATTTGTATCCCATTCATTAGATATCATGTGTTAATATTAGCAAATACAGGGACTCTTACAATAGTGATAGGGAAAGCTGCTCAAATAAGCAAAGAAATGAAATAAATAAACTGATACAGCAAGAAATCAGAAGTTATACAAATTTAAAATCTTAAGGTAAATATTAGTGGTTAACTTATTGTCTTCTATTAAATATATACATGCATAAATAGACACAGCAAATACTCATCATACTTAAAGATTATCATGATTAAATCCCCAAATCTATGAAAACCATTGTTAAAAATTATCACTATGAAGCTTAACTGAAAGTATTAAATGAAACTTTTAGAACAATAAATGTTCTATAAAAATAGAAGTAAAATTATTTGCAAATTTCATGCGTACTTCTTTTCAAATTTGTTTCTGTAACCAATTTGTGAAGGATATTTTTATAAATATTCTTTCTTTCCTTCTCCCTCTCTTTTGTTAGCATATAAAAGTTATGGAATGTTTGCTGTTTCTACATCAGAGGAAGAGCAAATTAAAAATACTTTGTTTTGTTTTCCTTTTATCTTTTAAATTTTAAAAACTTTAAAAAAGATTTCTTAGCTTTTAAATGCAGAAAACATGATTGGTCTTTATTGTGAGTCCATTTCCCCATAAAAGCACAAAATCTTATCACTATGGATGTTACTGTACACAGAACAAGTGGAATGAAATGAGCCATACCGAGTTGCAGATGCTAGACAATAAGCCAGGATTGCTCACTGCATGTTCTCTCTCACATGCCCATGCACAGCAGGTGAAATGAAGTCTGTCTCAAGACTCAAACTGTCTTGTATCATGGAACTTGAGAATACAAATGCTTTAATAAGATTAATCAAAGCATCTAATAGGCGTGTTTCTATATTCTGTGTTTATATATGTGTGTATATTTTATATATGTGATATATTTTACATATTTATAAATATATAAAATATATATAATATATATTTTATGTGTGTATACACACACATATATATGATAAGGAACAGCCTGACAGTGATAATCAAACACAAATACTAGCCAATTAGCTCAATTTAAAAATTGGTAGGTACATATACATGATGGAATACTATTCAGCAATGAAAAATGAAAAACTAGACACATTCATAGGAACATGGATGGAACTGGAAGGGATTATGCTCAGCGAAGCAAGTCAGAGGGCAAAAGAAAAATACCAGATGGTTCCTCCCCTAGGAGGAATGTAAGGGAACCAAATAAGGATCAAGGAAAGGAATAAGAACAATAATAAATAATAATAACAACAATAAAGACACAAAAACCAAAAATGAAAAGACAAGGACAGACTGGGGACACTTTGTGGGGAGGGAAGAGGGGAAGGGTTGAGGGCAGAGAGGAGCACGGGGGACTGAGGTGATGGTGCACCGGTGATATGGTGATGGGGAATACATGGGGATTAAAACTGATGTAAAATATATATAAATAAAATAAATAAATAAATGAAACCCTATAGAAAAATATAGATAAATAAAATAAGTAAAAATTGGTAGTAACAATTTCCCTAAGCAGAGAGACGAAAAGAAAAGTTCTTGGTATTATACCAACTTTCTAACCATTTGATTACTCTATTTTTGTGTCTATCCTCTAATATCATTCTATACATGATTTATCTAGTTTTTCTATGATAATATTCAGAGTTAGGCTTGCAATATATATATATGTATATATATACACACACAAAATTTTTAAAAGAGAGAGAATTAAGTTCCCAAGTTCTTCAGAGAGGAACAGGGAAACGACTTGATTAAAGTTCTTGTGTTTATCTCAGTTAGTAAATATGTTTCCTTCTTTCTCCTGACCCATTTCCAAGCATAGCATTTAAAATTTTTTTCTCAATATTATCCTAATCATTTCACTGAAAAACTAATTCTAATAGACCACCCAAAGTGCATCTGATTATCAAGGTGAAGCCAGGATCAGTTTCTTTGTCTTTAATAACTAAATTTCCACTTTCTAAAATGGAATGTTGACCCAATTGTTGTTATCTATTCAACCATTCATAAGTTTAAGAAAAAAAGGAAGGTTGATGGGTCAGGGACTGAATTTGTAAACAAAGTAAACTAAGATGTTTAGTTTCCTCTAAACAAAACAAAATAGGGATTAAATTCAATCAAACTATTTTGGAATTGAATACAAATTAAGAGAAAAAACAAACAGGTATATTCAAAGTAGATCACTAATGTTTGTTGTAACATTTTAGAGAAATGAACATTTGAAAATGTATCTAATTGGGACTCACTGTAGAAGCTTCCTTTTATTCTTTTCCAGTTATTTTTAAAAATTTTGGGCTACATCATTATTATATCTAAAGGAGAGTTCACCTCTTTACATGTAGTCCCCTCATTAACTGAAACTTTTTCTTGCACAAAAAGGTTAGATAAATAAAAAGGATCTCAGAGGTAGCTTATGAGTCATTTCTTTTATTTCACCAAATCTTTCTCCAGAAATATGAAATAAAAAGGACACCCTGTGTTAATTGCTTGCAGAGTGTCCCCTTCTCTCTGTTCCTGTCTTGATCTTTCTTCTCAGCATGACTTTCCCTTACTCCTTTCTTTCTGTTCCTTACCTTTCCAAACAGTTAACTCATTGCAACCACACTTGATTTAAGAAAATCCAAAAAAAAAGAAAGCCTTAAAACTTTCATGTCTAATCCTGCACAGAAGACACAACTTAACAAGGTAAGAGATGAAAGGAAATCAGAAAAGGCTAGAAAAAAAGTGAATCACAACGCAGGAGCAGGTCAGGACTGACACAGAAAGGAAATGCAATTCACATGAACTTTTAAAGAACCCTCACACATTCAAAAATATATTTTCCTTTGGAAAAAAAATCTACAAAAAGCTTGTCTCTTTTATCTCATAGTTCTTCAGTCTGAAATAGTCTCTCAAGAGAGAGAGAAAAAATTGCATGTTTTGTTCCATATTAGGAGTTAAATTAATAAATGCAAGTCTTCATATATGCTAAACTATAAGTAACTGAAAAATTATTTTCTTCCCAGATCTTACTAGGTAGTGAGAACATACTTGCTGTTTAGTTGCACATATTTGATGTTTTGTAAACATGATAATCAGCAAAACTGCATATAATATGTTCACTTGGGTGAAGTTTTAGGCCATTAAACAATTTATTTTGATTGAATGATTTATATTTTCACAAATTCAAAGTATTTTGAACTCGACATAAAGACAAAGAAAAATTCCTCTAACTGAAAGATTTTTAAAATATTGTTGCCAGGTCATTCCTTACTTGACCATTTCTTGTTTTAGTGTTTTTCATCCTACCTCATTCCAGTACAATTCTCTAACCTTTCTTGTCATCAGATTAATTTATATGACTTCAAGCTAATATGATTATTTGATCCTTTCTAATTTTAACTCATTCTTTCATTTTTGATTTTCTGTGTCAACACACTTTCATTCTGTACACAATCATTTTTTGCCAACATGTTTGGAACCAGGTGAACAGAAATGACTAAGAGAAGATCTCTGCCCAGATAGATGACAGTTTAATAAAAGTGGCACATGAATTAAATTTTCTATGTAAAAGAAATGTGATGAAATACCTTCAGACTGCAAGAGGCAGTAAACAAATTCTTACTCAGTTGGAGCTTCCTGAGAATAAAAGACTCAGAGACAGGGTCTCAGTAACATGATAATAGAATTGATTCAACAAACAGCTGAGAAGCCAGGTTATTTGTAGGATGATAGAGCCACTGAGTAATTGGTTAATATTCACCAGAACTATGACACACAATCCCTATAGTTACATGTCTTGAAGGATAAAATATTTATATCCACACTGGACAATCGACAAGCTAAACCTATAACTTCAACTTTAATCATTGGTAATTGGTGAATCAAGTTAAATACATTCCCATAAATAAATTTTAGTTATTGTGGCCAGAGTATAATATTGATAAAATTTATTTTTCACTTTTTGCCTTATTTTCAATTTTTTTAGATTTATGTATTTATACATACAAGAACTGGGGTACAGGCCAGAAGTGTGGGGTGAGAGATTCACTAGAGACAGAGTGGAGAACAGAATGGGTAGACTGACTGAAGTACACTACTGAAGGAAGCAGCATGCACGATAGGAGAGGTCTGCTGTGCCATTTGGGTCACCTCCCTGATGGGGGATGGAACTCATGCTGCAGAGGCCTCTATTTTCAATTTTAGATGATTTTTGAGATACTGTACTGATGATCCTGATTTTTATTTTATTTTATAGAAGAACTGGGGTATAGGCCAGAGGTTGGGGAGGGGGGTAAGAGGAGTCACCACCAGAAACAGAGCAGGGAGCAGAGCAGGTAGATTTACTGAAATACAGTGCTAAGGGAAATATCAGGCAAGACAGAGTGGTCTTTTGAGCCATGTGTGTTAGCTCCCTGCCCGACCATAGTGGTGTTAGATCTGATACTTAACCCCTAGGCCACCAGGGAGATCTTTATGATTCTGATATATAGCCAGTGTTGGAAAAACTCAATCTAGGAGTTTCTGTGATTACAAAAAAACAACAACATACTCCTTCATCTTCATTTCATTATGTGATATAAGTGATATTTGGAAAGTCATTTGAAAGATGGTTTATACTGGGATTGAAGTCATGAAGGAATTAAAATCAGGGGCTTCAGGATGTATATTTCTATGTGTATGTTATATTCATAGCAATAGAAACCATGGGTGTGTTAAATTACACATGGAAAATTATCAATTTTTTTAGAGTTCCCAAGGTGACCTTGAATCCTTTGCATTTCTTTTCAAAAGTATGATCAGCAATTTATGGGATGTTATATCTGTTTGAGATATTAAATAAGAAAATGGGATTTAACAGACTACACATCTCCAAAACAGAATTGCTTCTTATGGTAAAGGTCAGGTTGAAAGGTAATATAACTTCAAATATGAACTAATAATCAGATCTTGAAAATAACTTGGCAGGCACCCAGAGTGAATCAGTGAATTTTGAAATGTTTAGTAAAAAAAAAAAAAAGAACTGGGTAACTGAAGGCTGTATCTTTTTAAATCATGTAAAGTTCAGAATTTTGAAAATCATAGTAATAATTTTTCCTCAAAGTACAGTGATACATTAAGGGAAAATAAACAATTTAATGTAATTATAGATTACATGAATATATAATATAACTGTGCATATGCTAGTTATATAAGCATTTAGGCCATGGTGCTACGTGTTAAGCACAACCACTGAAATGTTTTTCTTTCCTCATACTCTCAATCTGTAGAGTCATTGTAAATTTCCCACAAAAACAGCATCAACAATAACAGCAGTGATCAGAATGAAAAAGTAGATCGTCTTCAACCTATTCTGTAGTGAAATGGTGTCATAGAATGTTTAATGAGACAGGTTAATTTTCTGAATGATCTAAAATGCATTGTCTAACCTGCTTCTCACTCTTCTAATACAATAAGATGAAAAGTACTCAATACACTCCTGCTAACAATATTGTAAATGTGAAAAAAAAGTTGTAGGACTTGTTCTCACTTTTCATCCAGGTATTATTCACGTGTGGCACTTACCAAATTCCCCTTGTTAATTATGAAAAGACCATAGTGTACTTTGCAGAGAAAAAAGGTTGTGGAGTTATCATTATCCTAGTTCCACCATGAGTGTGCATAGGAGCATCCTGCTGGATCTTGTGTCTTTCTAGGAGGGAGAACTACTGTTAGTTAAGGGAAGAAATTTTGCTTTACCCTTATATTTAATTAATCCGGTCTTAGCACTGTACCTAGCAAGGTGAGGAAGCAGCAGGAGAACTGGCAAAGGATGAAAAGAGTCCACTTCCTGTTGGTCCTTATGAACTGGTTGCTGCCCAAGAAAATCACATGTGCTAGCTATGTACCACATAATAGTCAATTGTACTAAATGGAAAACAAACATATAAGATAATGGAAATTCTCCTACTCTGATGGCACTCAGTACCCAATACCGGGGGTTGATAAAGATATTTAGAGGATCAGAGGTTGGGAGTATGGGATGGGATACACAAACAATAGTGGTTTAAAACTTCTTTCCCTAGACAGATGATCATTCAATAAAACAGAGGAACTCTTAAGACATAGAACAACACAAAATGAATTTAATGGCAATGTGGAGAGAAAATTCTATGACTGAGTTAAAAATTGGACAGTAACTAATTTTACTAAAATTATTTTTTTAAAGATTTATTTATGCATACAAGCACTGGGGTACAGGCCAGAGGTGTGGGGGGGGGGGTGAGAGGATTCACCACAGAGAGCGGGTTGCAGAACAAGCAGATCAACGGAAGTACACTGCTTCCGTTGGGGAAGGGGAGCAGCGGGCACAGCAGGAGAGGTCTGCTGTGCCATGTGGGTCCCCTCCCTGGCTGGCAGCAGGTATCGAACTTGTGCTGCAGTGGCTGTGGTTTGCTTCATAGTGCGTTGCTTAACCCACTGCGCCACCAGGGAGGCCCCTTTACTAAAATTATTATAGCACCCAACCACTAAGTTAGCTAAAAACAATAATCCTTTTTAAGAAAAAGACAACCAAAACAAAATTAGGCTGAAGTTGTATTACAATTAAGAGTATTAATGGTTTTAAGCCCAACACAAAACTCATGATAATAAATGACATGTAAACATTAACTATATGCCTCACACCCACTAAGTATTACTGTTTTTAAGATCAGTAAGTATAATCACTTCATTTTTTTTCTGCATTGTCACAAGCTATATGGTAGGTAAATACAAAAGAGAAAATAAAGGCACAAAGGATATATAGTTAATCTGTTGCTTCCAGTAATATTAATAATACATATCCATTACCATATAGAACTAGGTTGATTTTCACATAATTAATAGTTGGTATATGAAATTGTTCAGTTTCTTATACTGTTCAGTTGTGGAGTCTCTTAAAATGAAGATGAAATACAATATAAAATGACGTAAATAATTTATTTTGCCCATGTTTTGGTGTGGTAAATATTGGCAGTTCATTCTGTCATCATGGTTTATTCATTTTATGTAATTGAAAAATTTTCTTCAGGGTATCATGTATTTAATTTTTATTCAACCATAAACTGAAGCAATCAGAAGCAACAGCTGTTTTATTAAGTAGGGAAAACTTTCATGAGGTTTTTTAAAGATTACTTTTCCTCCCTTTTAGCCTCAAGAAGTTTTAATTGAGGTATGTCCAAATCTTATCTTTCCAGGTAGATGGAAGTAAAAGCAATATTAATAATGACAAATTGTACACATTGCAACTGAGGAAGGTTATTTGCATTTGACTTGACATTTAACATACAAGCCTCTACTCTGCATTGCACAATGTTTATGCACACATAGTGTTTCACAATTTACTGTTACATGAAAAAGAAGAGACCAATACTTTATTTTTCCTTATGATAAAATATATATAATATGCCTTTGAAAACAGAAAATATTGGATTGTTGGAAAAGTCATGACTCATTTTTGCTTGAAAAATATAGAAAAAATATGTCATAACTTATCTGACAACCCAATAGATCTTACCTTGATGTTTTCCACTTCTAGACTTTTAGAAATAATTCAATGCTTCAAAATACTGTTAATCTATTACCATTTAATGTTTTGTAGTTGTCATTAATCTCAGCGAGTTGATAATTTAGAGGTTTTTTTTTTAAAGATTTATTTATGCATACAAGCAGTGGGGTACAGGCCAGAGGTGTGGGGGGGTGAGAGGGTTCACCACAGAGAGCGGGGAGCAGAACAGGCAGATCAACGGAAGTACACTGCTGAGGGGAGCA
>JAGFMF010011830.1:1208724-1234683 GCA_019455555.1 Galemys pyrenaicus | reverse complement strand
CTCCCTGGCCGGCAGCAGGGATCGAACTCGTGCTGCAGTGGCTGCGGTTTGCTTCACAGTGCATTGCTTAACCCACTGCGCCACCAGGGAGGCCCCAATTTAGAGGTTTTGATGGTGTGAATGACACTTCATGATTAAGGCCATGGCTTGTTACCAATGTAACATGCTGCTTATCTTTGACTTTTCTTCTCTTTCATGAGACTGCCATTTATTATTTTCATTCAAACCCTGCAAAGATCCTTATTTTGGTGCCTGATATTCAGTTTTAGCCCACTACCTTAGTTCAAACTTTGTCACCTGTTTAACCATCGTAGACTACTCATCTCCTTATCTCCAGATAACCATAAAAATTTAAAACAGTTCTGGGGCTTCCCTAGTGGTGCAAAGGGTTAAGCACCACACTATGAAGTATCTGCAGCCACTTTGCCAGGTTGGTGACCCACATGGTGAGCAGACCTCTCCTGCTCACCTGCTGCTCCCCTCAACAGTGTACTTCAGTCAGTCTGCCTGTTCTTTTCCCCACTCTGTCTCTGGTGAATCATTTTAGCCTCCCCACCTCCAGCCTGTATGCATAAATAAACAAATCTTTAAAAAATAAATAAAATTAAAAGCAGTTCTATCCATTATTGGTAGAATAATCTTGAGAACAGTTCTATTTACCCCAATACTAAAACAAAACAATGATCTATTAAAAATTAATAAATTATGTATGAGATTTAAAATAATTGACTACTAACAAGAAATTTAAAATATGTTTTATTCACTTCAGTAAAACTTCCAAATGCATTATTCTACCCAACTAGATACCTGAAAGTGGTTTCTATTAATGAACTCTTGATGAACTTGTGTATAGAGAATAAGAGGAGAGAGTAAAAAAGATGAATTACAGATTGCTTTCTGGAATTTCTATAACTTTATGCATGATGTATACTGTTAACAAGTAGTCATAGAACAGATGGTAACATATGATAGTATCTTCTGTCAAGTACCTGAAAGAGAAAAATCCACACATATCTATACCATGCTATAATATTTTTGTTTGGACCATTTGTTTTACAGTTTAGTTTTTGTTATCTTGAGTTGAATTGTTTCAATATATTTCTTATTTTGAATCAGTTAAATTATATTATTTGAGGTTAGATTATCGTTATATCCCCTCTAGAGACTAGTAAATTGCTATAGTCTCAAAATATTTCTATTTTTATTGAGAAATTTGAATTTCAGAGTATTTCAAAATAAGAGTATTTAAAAAGATATCATACCACATCAATACATTGTTATTGAATAACACATTGTTTCGATGAATGCTGTTCATTAGTCATCAGTATTAAAGTATTGACTGCTTTTTGAAAAACTCAATAGACTAGTTAAGAGTTATATATAATAGAGGAATGAATAAATAATTAAAATTCTACTAATCCATATGTAAACTAAAAATATGGTTATCAATTTATATTTGTCAAATAAACTGATTTAGAGTGCTAACTGATACATCTCTGAGTTATTCAAGTAATCTCTTGCTTAAAATTACTATATAAAATGTGTCTTATTATTAGTGTAGCATAGAAATATTATATTTGAAAGACAAATCATCCTACCAACATTATATTATAGGAAGCTTTATATACATATATATGTCATATATGTATACATGTATGTATATATGGTGATCTAATAGAAAGCAATATTATAAATAGTATGCATATAATATTAGGATTGTATAAATATAATATCAATTATATATGTATGTATTTATAATTGATATATACAAATAGTAGAGGTAAGTGCTGAATAATTAATAAAAATGTAAAGCAGCAGATTTGAAATGCTGGCTATGTATCATATAGTAATTCATAAACCTGGTATATTTACTGTTTTTGTGGATGATAAAAATGGCACCTATAAAGAGCACATTTATATAGTTGATTTACATAAATTACAAAAATAAGCTCATGTATCCATTGTGCTCAACAGATACCTTACTGGATTTTAATTTGGGAAATAAACATTTAATGTTAAAAACATCTTTAAAAATGTTAATGATTCTGTAACTAGAGTAAATCACAAAAATAATTATCATAAACACTGGAATATAAAATATATCTAATATATATCATAATTTGATACTTACAAAAATGATGAGGTTAATAGCTAAAATTTACATAAAACTTTTTTAAAATTTTTAATTGGCTAGTCCAAAATCACATAGACAATAAAGGTAAAGGGAAAAGAACTAAGGTAGACTTAATCTAAATTGAATGTTCTTTCTATAATTTTTATGCTACCAAATCAAATCAGAAGACTCTCATTCTCTTTCTTTTCACTCTGGAATGTGTAGAAAACTTACCCATGAGAATAATTAATTCTCATTAATTTATCACTGTTTCAATTTAGAATTTATTCAAAATACTATTAAAGTGTTAATAAAATCAAAGCTGGTTAAAACTTAATGATTTAGATGACTAATTTTTTATAAGTTTGAAGAATTCTATATTTTAAGTGAAGTGTTTCATTCATAGCAAAATGAATACATTATGTTATGATTTCACTGCCTTCAGTGAGAGTAGAAGAAGAATTGAACCTCACATGATCATCATCCTGTTCCAAAAATAATTCCATGAAATAGTATTTTAAAAAATTTGAAAAGAAAAATAGGCAAGGCTTCCCGGTTTGTGCAAGAGATTGGCTCAGCACTGTCAAACTATCGCCAGCCACTGCAACATGAGTTCAATCTCTGGCCAGGGAGATAACTCACATGTCTGGCCCACTGCTCCCCTCAGCAATGTATCTCAGTAAATCTGCTTATTATACTCCCCACTCTGTCGCTGTTGAACCCTCTCACTCCCCCATCTCTGCCTACACCCCAGCTCTTGTATGCATAAATAAAAACAAAATCTTAAAAAATATATTCAAATTAACATTTTGGTGATGCTATTAAAAATAAGATATAGAATTAAACTGGCAGCTTCTGAATCTTCTGATCCTTGAAGAGTTAAAAAAAATACAGAGGAATTGACACCTTTAGTGTTTTTTTGGGTTTGATGTTAAAAGTCTGGCACACAGGAAATTGTCACTTCTGGGTCACTAGTTCAATGAGAATCATAGCCTCAGTGTCAAATTGTACAGTATTTGGAGATTCTTTGTTGTTCCCGATCCAGCCAGCTTTCTATAAAACATCACAAGTTTAGAAAAGAGATATAAACCTAGAAAGAAAGAAAAATAAAATATAGCCAATTTCTCACTTTAACTTAGCTGACAGATATGTGACCTACAAAATTGACCATATTGCTACTCAGTTTAAATTTTTACTAGCCTCCTCATGTGGGATCCCCAGCCTGTCTTATTCTCAGGAGTATTGTCTTCATGCCCAGAGTTCCTGCTTGTCACCAAAGGCAAAAGTCCTGGTATGAGGAACATACTGGAAAATTAGTAACTATTGATAACAGCAGGCGGATTTTAGAATAGAGGTAACATGCTCAGAATGGCAGGAACAATGGGGCCCCTACCTGGTTACTCCACCCTACCTTTCATTCCTAATCACCCAGGCATGTACATTCTTCATGTATTTACCCCATCTTTGTAATCAAAGCCCACTGCCTTTGGATGAAGGCTGCAGATTACTTCCAATGTGGCCCTCCTAGGCTTCTCATTGCTCCACAAGGACTTGGAGTAATCTTTCCCTTGTCCCGCACCACTTCCAACACTGCTACTCAAGAGGCAACACCCTCAAATCATTTGGGAAGAAAATTTAACAATATGAGAGCATTTTCCCGGGATTTAGTCTAACAGTCCAAAAAAGATAAGTGTAGGCAGTAATCTAAAGACTACTCAGTCCTAGAAAACATAACCATATGGAAGTAAGGTCACCCTGAACATTTGAAGTAAAAGCATTTACAAACCTTAAGATTTTGATTGTAAGCCCCAATGTCAGTGTAGTTCCTTCAGGAATTATTATACAAGGAAGGAGAAAAGAACAAATATATGTGAACCATATGAAATACTATATTGTGCTAAGGGTTTTGTTCAAAATGAGGTATTCAGTGCCCAATAATAGTCACAATACAAAGAGTGATCATTATACTTTTTCATATGAGAATTAATTCTCATATGAGAATGCTGAAATTTATAGGCTTTTAATTTGTCTAGGATGAATGATACATTCATAAATTTACAGGACTCAAAACCATATGTTTAAACTGAAGCTTCAAAATAGGCAGAGTCTATATTTGCTTTTCAGGATTAAAGAGGAACAGCACCCTCTGAGAAAAGTAGCAAGCTTTTAGAGGATTTTGTTTCAGCAAAGGTTATGTTGATGTTAATTGGAGTTACCTGACGTCCAACAGAAATTTTGAGGCAAAACATGGCTGAAATTTTAGAAAATTAAGAGTAACAATATTCTGGGAGGTTCTAGCTATATGTTCTTTTTGTGCTATAATTTATTTACAACTTAAATTATTATTGACCCATGTATTTCAAACAGTCTATTGATTATGCCATTCTTTTCATTTATATTCAATGAAAAGTTTAGTAAATTGTTTATCTCTTGGAGAAATCATCACCCATAGTTCAAATATATCAGACTTTGGTATTTATATGATTTTGTATATTGTGTCTAGCATCTTAATATATGGTTAGGATTACAACCTCTATTTAGGCTCTACTTCTAATTCAGACAATGAATTTATCACACAATTAAAATGTCAAGTCTTTCTAAAGGCTATCTACACTTAACCAAACATGTTTTGGTTGCTAGTCTATTGCAGAAAGACAAATTATATTAATAATTGATAGAGAACTTTTTACTTCTTTGATTTGACTTTCAAAGTACTGTCTTCTTTTTAAAAACGTAATTACATACATTTCTCCATCAGATTCTTAGTTGGCTCATTTTCTACTGCTTCCTAATGTTATTATTCTATGTATTTATTCAACTATCTCTAAGCATCATATAATTATGAAATGGAATTGCCCGCCTGTAATGTTATCAGAAATATCCATTAGGTAATTTCTGTAGCTTGAATTGCCCATGTCTCATTAAAGCAGCCTACTGTCCTCAATGATTATTTTCCAACTTCGATAATGTTGTTTAAAATATAAGTAATTATACACAGAATACTCATTTTAAAACTTATTGTGGCTATGGTGTGCCAAACACTAAAACTTTGTATGTATGGGAATATCAATTTAGTTCCATTTAACCTAACATACTTTTTCTATGCCAGATATGTCAAAACTCTAATTCCAGTTAGATGGGTATAAAGATAAATATACACAGTGGTCATTCTCTGGTATCTTCCAATAGAAAAATGAAAGTGACCCTGACACCACAAAATAAGCACTGACAAAGTTACATAGGAAATATTTTGAGGAGTTGACCTTGAGGGGACTGGAAGTGTTCCAGAATTATCACAGAGGTGATTATTTGACCCCTAGGATAAATGCTTTCTCACTATGTAAAAAACATGGGAAGGACATTCTAAGCATAGGTAGGAATATTGACAAAGATATAGAAATGTGAATGAGCATGGCATTTGGTGTAAGTTCTTGAATCAGTTGACTGGCAAGAGAGGACACTAGAAAGAGTTGTTGGAGTCACTATTAAGAGCTTTAGATATTTCACTAGTGAGCTGGTAAGATATTTCAATACTAATTTTATTAGTTTTCTATGCCGTATAAAAAATAATTGCAAACTTAGTAGTATAAAAGTAACATTCATTTATTATCACAGGTCAGAAATTCAAGCTTGATTTAACTGGATTTTTACTTAGGGTACAAAGACTGCAATCAGGTCAGCCAGGGTTGACTTATCATCTGGAAACATAACTGAGAAAGCATATGCTTCTTTGTCTGTGAGTTTCTTGACAGCATATAGTCCCTTTCCTCTTCAAAATACCCAAGGAAGATTCTGGCAAAACAGCAGCAGAGTGAAGATGTCAGACATGCTTCCACCATATGCTCAAACTAAATTTCAGTAGAATAAAGTCAATAAAACCCAAAAGATAAATGGATAACTATCATACAGATCAGGATCAATGGTCTGGCTGAAAGTGGTAGGAAATTTTCTAAATGAGTTGTGTGTATGGTGATACCAGGGCAGCAGAACTCACAGGATGGTAAAGCATCTGCTTCACAGTGAACTGCTATGGTTGTTGACTCGGGGGCATATCCCTACATCTGTTACATTGGAGACCCTGCACTACCTGAAAAAGGAGGCATGGGCAGAGTTAGTATACAGGACAGAAGGTGAATTATTGGAGAACTACTGGAGCATGGGCATAGAGTGATGATTACTGGCTTGAGTCTGAAGCTCCCAATATAGAACAGCTTGTACCAAAACCATTGGGGAGAACCAGTTTAGATCATCTGTGTCTCCTCACAGAAGAGGCAACTAATAGCCCCCTGCTGGAATACTCAAAATAACCCCAACTCCCTCCCCAGGCTGAAACCAAAACAATGAACATCTTCACTTAATAGTATTTAATTTCTATTAAATGTTCATAATTGAATTATTATAACTTAGGGGAATGTATTATACTGGAAAAGCAAAAAGAACAACTTCCTGCTTGTGACTCTTCACCCAGTGCTATATTCAGTGTTCAAAAATAACCTATAGATGGAAACTAAAGTAAGACTACATATACACTGAAAGCTAGCTTAGAGGAAAGGATCACTGTGGATCCTCACCAAATGATTCTAATACCCATAGCACAGGAGGAAACTTGCATTTCTGATGTTCAATAAGGTAACCCTTAGATATCTTTCTCTTTCAGTTCCTTTCTACCTGTTATTCCTTGCTGGTATCAGTTTCCTATCATTTCAACATGACCAAAGAGTAGTCTAGCCATATTACAGATCATAAAAATTATAATGAAGATACAGGTGAGCATATCACAAATGTTGGAATAAAATGAATGAAAGATAAGTCAGTATAGCAGAGAAGACCTAGAGACAAGTTATAACAATACTCACAGATCTAAAATCAAAAACAAACAGTGGATGATCTAAAACAGGAATATGAGATCAAGATCCAGAAAATGAGACAGTTACCATCAGAACAATGGATCTAAAAACTATCACCAAATTAAACAAGTTGATCAGCAGACTTTTCAGTACAAACACAAGCTATAAGGTAATGGTAGGCAATATATAGTACTTAAACAGATTCCATCCTAGAATCCTTTACCCTGCAACATTAGCATTCATTTCACAAGGAAGGATAGAGAGGTAAAAGAATTGATAAATGCCAAGTTGCACATACAAGAAGTAGAATAAAATGAATGATTACTGAATGTAGGACACAGGGCTCCCAGGTATACTGCAAGAATCACTCACAAGAGGGAGCCTCTAGCCCAGCAGTCAGCCACCCTGGGAATCAGGCTGTAGGAAACTGAGGGCCAGCTAGCATCTGCAAGTGTGGTCCAGACACTTCCACCATCAAGTCACCAACAACAGGAACCGAGCCTGCAGTTGTCACCTAAGGGACGCCAGTTCCAATCCTCCCCATATCCTTTCTCTGGCATTGAGGGCTAGACAGCCCTTTATGTCCATTGCCAGCTACCAGAAGAGAGATTCTGACAACCCCGACATTCGTTATGGGTCAAAGAACCTAAACCTCAGCCACCAGCTGAGGTTGGACTGTCCTGCCCCTGGCATCCATTACCTCTGAGGGACCCAATCCGGCCTGCATCCTCTAGCAATTGGAGACAGACTGTGCTGCCCCTGATGCTAATTGCCATGCAAGAGTCCCACCTTCAGCCACCAGCTGTGTGAGCAAGAGTTGGTAAGCTCCTGGCTTCCAGTAAGGAGCTGGCAAGGGCTGGGCCCCTCGGACTTCCAGTGCCCAGCTACTGAAGCAGAGTTTCCATCTGCCAACTTATGCACAAGAGCTAGACTGCTATGGTCCCCACTTGCCAGTTAGGAGAACATAGCCACTAGCAGTGAGCTGCCAGACACCAACTTTGTGAGCTAGAACACAGTTCTTCCCAACCACCAACAGCAACAACCTTTCATATATCAGTAATTATAATGTAATATAAATGGACTGAACTCACTAATTAAAAGATAGAGTGTCTGATTAGAGTAGGGAATAAAATCCAATTGTCTGTTTCCAGGAAACAATACAAAATGTTAAACTCCAGAAGTTGGGGAGGACTATGAGGATCACTTTAAAGAGAAGGTTGATTAGTTTATAGTTGATGATGTATATAATATATATAAGAATTAACTTGTGGGTAGTGTGGCAGTATAGATGGTCTTTGAAGGTGCATCATATAAAATACTCTGACATTTTCTAAGTTGTAAAATGATGTTTGTTATAGAGATTAGCATTGTGTTATTTTATCCAAAGGATGGAAAAGATAGTTAAAATCTCCTAGAAGTCATCAAAGTAATTTTCCCCTTAGAAAAGAAGAACAAGGATGGTAACTTGAATGAAACAAAATATATTTTTTCTTAGAAATGGAGGGCCAATATAGGGGTTAATTGTCCTAGTGAATGGAATAATTTATTTTATTTTCAAAGTTTAAAATAGATTCTCTTGTTTTTATTAGTTTCTTTGTTTTGTTTTGTTTCTCTATATTCCATATATGAGTGAAATAATTCAGTATTTGTCTTTCTTATTCTGACTTATTTGACTTAGCATAATCACCTCCAATTGCCTCCATGTTGTTACAAATGGCAAGAGTTCATCTTTTTAGGTGAATATTATTCTGTATATATGTGTACATCTTCTTAATCCAGCCATCTGTCCTATGACACAGATTGTTTCCGTAACTTGGTTATTATAAATAGTGCTGCAATTAACATTGGAGTGTACATATCACTTTGAATCCATGTTTTGCATTCTTTGAACAGGGGTCAAGGAGTGAAGATGCTGTATTATAAGGTGTATATGTATATATTTTATATTTGGCAAACCTTCACTCTCTTTTCCATAGGCAATAAAACAGTCAACATTCCCATCAAGAGTAAATGAAGTTTCCTTTTGCTCTACACCCTTGCAAACACTTGTTGTCTGGTTTATGTTTGTTTGTTTTTTGATATGGGTTTTTCTCATGGGAGCCAGTTGGTGTCTCACTGTGCTTTTGATATACATTTTCCTGATGATAAGTAAAGCTGGACATTTTTTTCATCTACCAATAGGCCATCTGTATGTCTTCTTTGGGGAAGTGATCATTTAGCTCTCTGCCCATTTTTTTGATTGTGTTATTTGTTTTCTTTTTATTAAGTTTGATGAGTTCTTTGTAGATATTGGATATTAGTATTTGTCAGATATAGGATTTGAAAATATTTCCTCTCATTCAGTACTGTACTTTTTTGTTTTAATGATAGTTTCCTTCACTGGGGAGTAACATTTTAGTTTGATGTAACCCCATTTGTTTATTTTTATTTTTATTTTTCTTGCCATTGGAGATAAGTCCCCAATAAGTCAGTGTTGTGGAAATGTTGTCTATTTATTTTACTATGTATGTGATAGTTCTGGTCTTTAATTCATTGTGTTAATTCAGTTAATTGTTGAGTATAGTATAAAAGAGTGGTTTAGTTTAATTTTTTGTATATGGCTAAGCAGTTTTCCTAAAACCATCTGTTGAAGACACTTACCTTACTCCATTGTATATTCTTGGTTCTCTTTATAAAATATTTAGTCTTTAAACATGTCCAATAAGCTGTTATGACATTTTGTGGAAAGCCTTCAGGACATCATGCATAAGTGTACTTTGCTGAAAGTAGGACTGATATTCAAGTTACTTAATAACAAGTCCTGCATGGACTCTAACCATTTAGGGTGGATATTGGTCAATCAACCATATCCCTACCTTCAAATATTTAAATATCTACAGGAAAGATCCTATTCATCTTTCATCTTTGTGTACTTTATGTCAGTTAATACACTGTTATGTACATATTTGGTTATCCCAGGTAATTTGTAAAAACTAAATGAATAAAAGATAGAAAATATTATATGGAGGGAGTGACTCCATAGAAATATCTATTACAAAGGACTTACATTTTAATAACTTCCCTCCCTCCTTTTATAGAGTTTATAATTGACTTAGGATTTTCATAATGGAAAAGTAAACATCATTTTAACTATTTCATTCCCTCAGCAATCTTTTTTCCATAGGTTGAAGTTCTATTAATATACCAATCTCATGCATTGCTAAGATAACATAAGTAAAACACACCATGACCTTGGCTTCAGTGATGTCTTTGGGGAACCAATTCCAACAGCAAGTGACACAAAAGTAAAATTAAATGGGATATATCAAACTTAAAAGTTTTTACTTTGCAAAGGCACTATGACTAAAATAAAAAGATGCCCCACTGAATGGGAGAAAACATTTGTATATCATACATCTGACAAGGGGGTTGGTATCCAACCAACTTACAAAGAACTTATATAATTCAATAAAAGTAAAAAACAAAATTTTTAAAGGGGGGAAGGACAGAATAGCTAAACAGATATTTCTCCAAAGACATACAGATGGTCAACAATAACATGAAAAATTATCATCACTTATTAAGAAAATACAAATCTAACCACAATGATATCATTGAAAATAGCCTATATAAGAAAGATCAGAAATAATATGTATTTGCAAGGGTGTGAAAGAAAAGTACCCTATACACTTTTGTTGGGAATGTTGACTGATACACTCCCAATAGAAAATAGTACAGAGGTTTATCAAATCAATCTACTAAGAATGGAACTTCCATAAGATCCAGCAATCCCACTCCTAGGAATAAACCCAAAAGACACAAATACACTGATTCAAAAGAATACCTGCACCCCTATGTTTATAGCAGCACTCTTTACAATAGGTAAGACCTGGAAACAACCTCAATGCCCAAAAACAGATGAGTGGATCGGGAAGCTGTGGTACATATACACGATGGAATACTACTCAGCAATCAAAAATGAAAAATTAGATGCATTCATAGGCACATGGATGGAACTGAAAGGGATTATGCTCAGTGAAGTAAGTCAGAAGGCAAAAGAAAAATACCAGATGGTTCCTCCCCTAGGAGGAATGTAAGGGAACCAAATAAGTATCAAGGAAAGGAATGAGAACAATAATAATATAATAACAACAATAAAGACACAAAAACCAAAAATGAAAAGACAAGGACAAATTGGGTCTACTTGGTCGGGAGAGGGGAGAGGGAGGGTTGAGAGCAGACGGAAGTATGGGGGACTGAGGTGATGGTGCATTGGTGATATGGTGATGGGGAATACATGGGGACTACAATTGATGTCAAATATATATAAATTTAAAAAAAGAAAGAAAATTTCTGAAAGCAAAAATGAAAAAAAAATAGTTCTGTCTTATGATCCAACTACTCCACTACTTTGAATCTTATCTGAAGAATACAAAAACACTAATCGAAAGGGATTAATTGGCTCCTATGTTCACTGTATCACTATTTGAAATTACCAAATACCTAAATATCCAAGACAGGTAAGTAACTTAAGAAGATATGGTATATATATATATATATACAATGTAATACTCAGCTATTAAAAAAATAAAAGGTTAAATCTTACTGTGTGTAACAACATGGATAGAACTGGGAAGGATTTCCTCTGTAGAATAACTCAGAAGTTAAAGACAAATATTAGAATTTTACATGTAAAAATTCATATTTTGAATACAGATAAGCAAAGAAAAATAATAAAAGCAAGCCAAAACTTACTCTAGAAATCTGAATGTAGAATTGATGTTACCAATGGGAATGGAACTTTGGTTAAAAACATGTGGAAGAGAATTAGCAGAATCAGCTGGAAAACTATGACTGCTTTGGTGGTGGTGAGGTGTGGAAACATATAAATGAGCAGGTGTGAATGTATAGGTCTGAATCCTAATATATTTTTGTATACCTAATATATTTTGTTACCTTAATGAAAATGATACAACTTAAAAATTGTTTCTTACTATCCATTTTCTTTTGTTGCATAGGTTCTATTGGTTTTAGACTGTCAGAAGAAATTACTGATTTTTAGTTGTATTCTATAATTTGAGGGCTTTTTTTTTTTCTTTTGAAGTCATACAGATACTTTTGCTGACATATGCAAGTGTGGAGAGGTAATTTTCCCCTGGCTCTCAGCTTTTATTGGACTGGTCAAGCAATCAAATTGACATCAGATAGATTAGTAAGAGAAAGGACAAATGTAATTTTTGTATATAGCACATCACTCTAAAATTAATCTTTATTCTAGTGCAAACAGAGCAAAATAAGGTATTTTTGTCCAGGTCTAAGGAATGGATAGGAATACAGTGCTTCATGGAGAGAGAAGGCAGATTAACTTAATGAGAGACCAGATGCTCTATAATTAGATGTTTGTCTTATCACATAGTAATTTTATCCAATAGGTTTTTTTTCTAGTAAAATCTTTAATTATGAGTAATTAAATTAAATTTGAGTAATACCCTAAATTCCATTATTTTGGGTAGTTACAGGGCTGGTAAAAATTTCCTGTGGACTCTCAGAAGCTTTATTGACCTCGGCTCAAAATAATTCACATTTCAAAGTGTCAGTCTTAAGAAGACCTGTTCAGGACATCTTGAGGAATACCTCCTGAATACCTCCTTGTACAGCCTAGAAGAAACTGCCTTGGGGGAGGGGTGTAAATATTTGTCTGTAACTCACTGGCAGCTGAATCATGCTGAAAATCATGCTGAAAAGTTCCATTAATCCATATGCTGATTTCCATTTTAGGAAATTATCTTTCTAAAGACACAAACATTATAATAAAAATATGAAATGATGGGAACTATTGAACTGAAGATGAAATGTCTTTTCCTACTTAAATAATATATATTGTAGCAGTCAGTAATTCAGAATTACTTATCCTTAATACTTCCTACCTGTCTAATAAGTAAATATAAGAGGAACAAATAACTATTTTTTTTGTTAATTTGACATCATTTGTATTCCCCAGGGAGTACCCACCACCATTCCACCCGTGCACCATCACCTCAGTCCCTTGTGTACTTTCTGCCCTCATCCCCATTTTTGCCCTCCCCTCCTTCCCCTTCCCCTATTGTCTCTTTGGTTTATCTTGGCTTTTTGGTCGTGTTGAGTTTTTGTTTGCTTTTGGTTATAATTGCCCAATTCCTTGAGCTTATTCTTTGTTGTTGCTGTTGTTCTTTCATATTCCTCCTAATAGTGAAGCCATCCGATATTTTTCTCTTGCCTTCTGACTTGTTTCATTGAGTATAATTCCTTCTAGTTCCATCCATGTTTCTATAAATGTCCCTAGTTTCTCTTTTTTTATATATATAATTTTTTAAATTTACATATATTTGACATCAATTGTAATCCACAAATAACTATTGATACTACACTTGATCTTAGCCAAAAGGCCGAGAAATGATACAAATAACTATTGAAATAAATTGCATGGTTTAGGTCATTTTCAGTTGTTAACCAGAGTCAGGCTTTCAGATCTTACATGTAAAAATTCATTATGTATTATAAAAGCTTCAAATTCCTAGAAATTTGTATTTCTTAAGACTATTCAAAGGTACTGTATTTCCTTTGGGCTCATATAATCAATGAATTATACAAGGGATTTTTTTTTCAGATAATCAATAGCAAATACATTGGATAAATTGGACACATTAGAGTCTATAATTTTGTCATCAAAGCAATTTTATGACTAGGGAATATTTTTTTTTCCTTTGCTCTTTACTAAGCAATTACTCTTGGTAATATTTAGTATATAAAATTTCTGATAGGAAAATGAAGATAAAAGCAATGATAGAAATAATATAGAATTTTTTTAATAGTTAACTCAAGTTTCTGCTAATTCCCTTTGCAATTTGTAATAGCCCAAACTAAAGGATATGTAAATTTAGTTCTTTTACCATTAATCTTGGGAGAGGAGAAAAGTGATACAAATATTCCGATTCCTCTTTTTCTCTTGGTTTGGTCATTTATTTTCTTATATTCTCTCTTATATAATTTATTCTTGTCTGTGCTCTAAACATTTTGGACAAATAAGCTGGCTCTACGTGTGCTACAATATTGAAGGTTTATCAGTGAAATTTGGTGTTTCTGAGGGAGACTACCAATATGATAATACTTCCTTCTAAGAATTTACCTTTAGATTCCTGACTTTTGCAATATTTTATTTCATCTCACCTTTTATCTCACTAGCAATCTGGCAAGGTAATAAAGATCAAAATTATTTTTTGCATTTAAAAGAGAGGAAACTGCGGTTGAAAGATTTGTCAAAAGTCTTAGAAGTAAGGCCTGAGATACACTGGAAGGTTACAGCATATATTTGCTAGTAAAAACTTGGATTCATTGCCTACTGTATCATTATTAGATTAAATGTACTTCCTTTCAATGTAGAAAGCAAAGATCTTGTTAGAAAACATGCAATTTCACAAATGAGCCAAGAATATGCCTTTGCCTAAAGAGACACCTGGAATTAATTGCTGCTCTCTTAAGAGATCAATGGGACACATGTCAGGGGATTGGAATGTGTGGCAGAGTCACCAATGCAGAAGACTTTCATGTTGGCAAAAGCAGTGCCTCCCAGATAGATCTTTTAATTGCCTAAACATTAGGGGCAAGCTGTCACCTTGTTGATGAAAGCTGTTATTTGGCGGCTAGATACTTGGCATTCCTACCTCCAGTAGACTTAAAATAAATTAAACCTTTGAAAATATGAGGAGGAAAACATAGCTCTTAGCTAGACTCCTTAGATCAAAGCTTTCTTGTCTAAAAAGTAAACCTAACTAGGAGTTATGCTTTCCATTTTTATCTCTTTTTCTCTTTTTTTCATTCATTTCTTCTTGGCTTCCTTCCTGTTTTTCTGCAAAAAAAAAAAAAAAATACTTCAGGTACTTAACATATTTTTGAACACTTAAAAGATTAGTTGTTAATATACTTTGAAACTCAAATGCAGTGTCTATTATTAGTATTCATAAAGAATAGAAAAGTACATCTCAGATCCTTCCTTTGAAGAAGCTATGAGGGCATGAAATGAAGACATGAGTATAACTGACCTACCACTGACCATTACTGACAAAATATGATAATTAGTAGTACAGATAGGTACAAACTAATTGCCACAGATTTAAGAGACTAGTTCCAGTTGAGGACAGCAAAAAAAAAAAAAAAAAAAAAAATAGACAGAACTCAAAGAACACATATCAGAGGATATTTGATCTTTTTCCTTTCTTCCTAATTTGATCAGAACTTATACATAATTCTTTGTTGGGGGAGGGACTTCCTTTAGTATATAGCAATTGTTGAGCAATCAGACCAAATGAAAGACATCTGCAAACATTCCAGCTTCCATTCTGCACTTTCCATTGTGCACTATCCTGTCATTTGAAGACTTCTTGAGAGGTAAAATTTTTTAACTTCAAGAATATATCTTCGTTCAGTTCTAGAATCTTACCTTTATGCTATTGCATAGATCATAATAGATTTATTTTTCTTTTTCCCGTCCTACATGAAATAGATTATGCCAGTTAATAGCAACATCTGATATGGGTGATTCCAGACAAGAATCTTGGAGGTCATAGTTGAAAAAAGCCTATATCAAAAACTATGCAATGTACTATCGATACTGTAATTTCAGGTTTTCAGGCCTAGTCTCTCAGCCAGGAATGGATACCAAGCTGCAGTGGCAGCACTGAGTCCCAGCCACTGGATCACCACAGGTTGGTATCTCATGAAACTGCAGAAGGGAATTCACATATGCTCCAGGCAAACAGGCAAGAAGAGGCAGATTTGTTTAGAGAAAGGAAAAGTTTATTGAGAAAAGGAACAGAAATAAAGTGGGACTCCCAGACCAGTGGAACCAGGCCTGGGAGAGGCAAAGGAGCAAAGTGGAGTTGAACCTGAGAGAATATGTACCTTCTTTCCCTAATTATTCTAAAGCTCCACCAGTCTCTTTGTGAATGGTTAGTTTTTGGTGGTCTCAATCTGGTGGTCTCAATCTACTACCATGCCTGTGAAATCTTCCATGCCTGGAATCTTCCAAATTTACATTCATTATCTCTCCTTTGCTTTTGAATGTCCTTTTGTTCCTAGCCCTAGGATGTTAATTAGTTACCTTTAGAATTTTGTATTTCCTATCTCTGGATTTTTCCCTTATCCCTTTTCTTGCCCTTAACTCTAAAACTTAACTTTTCCTGAAACTGCCTAATCATCCTAGCCTACTTGACCTAAGCCTCACTATAGTAAGATGAGGCTGTATCATAATCACTGCCTAATATCTCAGTAGATACCTCCAAGAGGTAGAGCACATAAGATGTTCATGAAGCTGAATAAGATTGACTATGGCTGTACCTATCCTAACTGTGATGATAAGTACACATTATGAAGGAATGACACCTGATGATTATTTTAATGGTGATTGTCATGTCTTTAGTCCAATAACTGTAAAGAAAAATATAACTATTTAATGGTGAAGTTGACTTTCATATTGACATTTTGTAGAAATAATGTATCTCTTTGATAAGTCCATGTTTACTTGAGTAGAAATATCTGAAAAGCTAACTAATAAACAAATTTTAATGAATTAATGTTACTAGTTCACAAAAATGCCTTGACAATTTGAAAAAGATCATGTTTACCAGGCAGTGTTCTAGGCATTTGACACAGTAACAGTAAATAAGAGGGGAAAAAAAGCTTTGCTCTCCATATTATGTTTCATTCAAACACCATGCAAATGAGAAAATAGATAACCCAAGGGCAATAAGTATTATGACTGTTAGGAGAGAATAAGAAATCTGAATTTGTCCTCTTACAATAGGAATCCATCTGACTGAAATCATATACTTTATATTTGTAGAAGATTCTGTGGCTTTGGTGCAGAAATGAAAGACATTCTATATAATTAGAAGGTTCGGTCTCATTAGGAATCTATCATAGTCATAAGGATCAGTGATGGTTGATTCAGAATAAAGCAGTAATGAAGAGAATTTTATGTATTCAGGTATAAATATTGCCAGCTCACCATTAGAATGGTAATTGCCAAAGAATACTTACCATTAGGTAAGATTTATGAAATTGTGAGTAAGAGGAAAGAGTCATGATTATCACGTTACTTTTCCTAAACAAGTAGGTGGATGGAGTTATAATTTATTGAGTTTGACAAAGGTTGGAGAGGGATTAGTTCATAGAATAAGAAATTAATAATTCTATGTCAATATTATTTTGATATAACTTAGATATTCAGGTGTAATTTTAAGTAGGTAGTTGAAGATCTGGAATCTGATACTTAGAATATCTAGAAGTGTATTTAAAGCTATGAGATCATTGGAAAGAAAATACTCGGAGAAAATATAAAGTTCTAAAAGAAAAAAAGGAAATAAATATTAAGTAGTTCCACATCTCACATAGAGTGTTGTAGTGAGAATTTAATGAGTCATAATGTTCAGAAAGGTATAAAGTACATAGTATATGCTTAATAATTTTGGTTCACTTTATATATTCTGAGTGGTGATAGACCCAGTAAGAAATAAAAATAAAATTATTTGGGCCTCCCCTGGTGGTTCAGTGGGTTAAGCAACATACTATGAAGCAAACCACAGCCACTGCAGCACGAGTTCGCTCCCCGCCGGCCAGGGAGGGGACCCACATGGTGTGGCAGACCTCTCCTGCTGTGCCCGCTGCTCCCCTCAGCAGTGTACTTCCGTTGATCTGCCTGTTCTGCTCCCCACTCTCTGTGGTGAATCCTCTCACCACCCTGCACCTCTGGCCTGTACCCCGGTGCTTGTATGCATAAATAAATAAATCTTTAAAAAAAAAAGAAAAAGAAAATTATATATATGTATATACACACATATATATGAAGCAAAAGAATTGGTCTGCATTGGCATTAAATCTGTTAAAAATGATGATAGATGAGCATATTAAATATAAATTCATCATAATAATATCATAAACCCATTTTATATATCAGTAAAATGAGATTCATAAAAATTTCCTACTTACCAATAACTGATGAATTGAAATTCAAACTCCATATGTAAGTTTTCTTTTTCTTGGAATCTCAACCCCACGTCATTTAATATTTTACAGTTCTCTTGAGAGTTAATGCATACAAGAAAGTCAAATAAGATTTCAAGAAAATGTGATTAAATACATGAAGAATAAAGTGATATGATATATAAGTCAGGTTTTGCAACTAGGTAGATGAAGAATTGAAAATGGATTTTCTATTTAATAGTGTAGTGACATTAGAAAAGTGTATGTTCTTTCTGCATCTCATATATTTTTATGTATAAAATAGTAGGATCTTCCAAAGTTATTTTGAGGAAAAAAAAGGACAGATATGAGCACCTGGCAAACAGAAGGTATATAATACCTTGCTTCTTTTATTCTGCAATTAAGAGTATTAGTGATAATTAAACATGGTTTTCTCTGTTCACTAGGTAGGGGTGATTAAGTTCAACAGTGTTTAACATATTTTTACTAAATGGATTGGGGAAATTCAGTAGATGGCTTTGCATAAAGTGAAAAATAGTAATATTAGGTGAATAATTGAGTTTTATTCTATTTAATTAATAACTTTTTAAAAACAAAAACTTGATATTGTTCTTTTTTGAAATAAATTGGGAGATAGACACTTTCAGTGGTAAATTATCTAAAGGCCTTTAAGTGCAGTTTATCTTCTCAGTTATTTTTAATATTCATTAATCTAAACTGTCTTGTAAGAAATATTATTCAGGGGTCTCTCTGGTGGTGCAAGGGTTTAAGTTACAGCACTGAAGCTTTCACCAGCCACTGCAATATGAGTCAATCCCTGCCAGGGACTTAATCCACATGGCGCAGCAGACCTCTCCTGTATCACCCGCTGCTCCCACAGCAGTGTATTTCAGTCGATCTTCCTGTTCTGCTCCCCACTCTGCCTCTGGTGAATCCTCTCTCACACACACACACCCCAGCCTCTGCACTTCAGACCTACACTCCAGCTTTTATATGCATAAATAAATAGATTTTTAAAAAAGATTTATTTATGCATACAAGAACTGGCGTATAGACCAGAGGTGTGGGGGTAAGAGGATTCACCAGAAACAGAGTAGGGAACAGAACAGGCAGATCCACCGAAACACTGCTGAGGGGAGCAGCGGGATGGCAGGAGAGTTCTGCTGTGCTATTTGGGTTTCCTCCCTGGCCAGCGTCAGGGATTGAACTTGTGCTGAAGTGGCTATAATTTGCTTCAAGGTGTGTTGCTCAACCCACTGCACCACCGGGAGGCCCATAAATAACTAAATCATAAAAGAAATATCATTCAAAGTAGATACTTTCTATTTAGATAGATTGATTATAATAATTATTAAATCAAATACAATATTAAAATATTTGATAAATTTAGCATTAAATAACATTAATAATTTTAGTATGAAATATAAAAATATATTGAGTAAATGGAAGTTGAACTAGCTGATTGTGTGTATGCATGCTTATATAGCTTATATTTTGCATGAAGCTACAAGTTGGAGGGAGGAGAAAAGAAATGCAATGGGCATATACGATCCTTTGGATGTGGGAGTTCTTTCATCAAAGATTTCAATGCAAATTGATAACTACAACCATATTATGAAACCCAGTCATATGAACTTCTTTACTTTCAAGAAACACCATAATGATTTTACATTCAGTAATATGATTTAGAATTATATATGCATGTGTATGTGTATATATGTGATATATATCCATAATATTAGTAGTTTAAATAATGTCACTATGCAGCATATATATTGTGTATATGTATATACACATTACATATATACATATCTACATATATGAAATATATGATATCTACATTTCATATATGATATCTACATTTCATATATGTAGATATCATTAAGAAAAAGCAAGTTGATGAAAATGAATGTTTCTATGTTTTTGGCTTATGCTATTAAAGTCTATTAGTAAATCAATGAATTGGCAGAAATTAAAAGTAGAGGGCATTTGAAAGTGTTTTTATTCCTTCAACCCTTAGTTTCATGTTAGGTTTCTGTCCTCTTGAATGAACTGCCAGGTCCTCAGTAGATGATCAGTTAATATTTTGTTGAGTAATTTGATTGAGATTCTCCAACAAGAAAAAAATAAAATAACATTTTCTCTACATTTCTAGAAATTCATATCCATTTTAGTACTAATATTGTTGGGGTGGGGAATTCAGAGAGGCTTTTAGTCACTTGAATCTAGAAAACATTCTAGCAGATCTATAAAACTTTATATTGTTGCTATACTTGGTTACTTGACTATTTTTCCAGATCTTAAAAGCAACCAGTTTGCGTTAGCTCCATGAAAACGGTTTTTGACAATCAAACTCACTTGGCAAGGTACTTACAACAGGTGTGTGCATTCTGTATATTTCCATTTTATTTAGCCATTTCTGGCACGGTAGACTGTTCCTTTGGGGAAAATTAGAAATATTGCTTTCTACCTGCAAAGGCATATTCCTCTGTCACTCAATCACTTATTTCTGAGTTAGCACAAATTAAAAGTGTATTTTTCAAAGAAAAACTCAATTATGGAAATTCCTGGTAGATTTACTATCAAGTGAGTATGAGACAAATATATAGCAAACCTGCTTAAGAATATTGGTGATAACATAAATTAATCTGTATTCTTGGAGAGAAAGGATTTTTTTAATCAGAAAAATGGTGGAAAAGAAAAATGTTTTGAAATGTTTGCATCTTGATTTATTTTACATGATTGAAGTAACACACATAAGTACACTTTTTGTATAAGTACTTAGGCAATCTGTCCTTATTTTCTTCCTGACTTATTTTCTTTCTGAAATAGTATATTTGGCTATAATTTTGCTAATATCCAGTATTGCCTTTTCATTCAACTCTCTTAGTTCAGTCCAGGAAGTTTTCTGACTATATAAAGGAGATCATTTGTATTTTTCTTCCTCAGTCTTCTTTGAAAACACTAAGAGTTCTATAAGTGACTTTTTTATTCTTTAGAGATTTTCTATTTAAGAATATTCAGATAGCATTATCAAATGTACAGATAGAGATATGTCCTGCTGTTATTCTTCCATCCTCAACTCTTATTCACAGAACTCCAGAGCTGAACTCAATAGCATAGTCATTATATCCAGTGAAGAGCCACTTAAGCAGAGAAACAAAGAGGCAGAGGGAGAAGAGAGCACAGGAGGAAGCACCTACATGCAGCTCATAATTTGAACATCCTGAGCACAGGAATATCCCGTGTTCAGATAAATCCAGAGTTAGATCAAACATATTTGTTGTTGTGAACAACAAAATGTCAGAAAAAATATTTACAAACCTCTTCTCTACCTTGTGAAATAAGAGCGCACACAATCTTATCTAAAATTTAAGAATCCACAAAGGTGCTGAAATATACCAGATTTTCTTTCATGGATAGATCATGAAAATGTACTTATTACCTTTGAAAATATGGTTTAGGGACAATAGCTATAGAATTGAAATCTTTTCCTGACCATCTGGTAGTAATTATATGAAAGCCCAAAGTTAATAATATATAGATCATTTTTTTCAAATTCTAAGGTTCAGATATCTTAAATTTATGTTGAATATTTTTTTTACAATTATCTAAGCTTAATTTATTTTCCAATACAATTTTGTTAAATTCTTTGCTCATTTACACCAAAGTGCCACTAAATTCAAAAGCACATACAAATTAAGTTTCTAGAAGAATATCAGAAAGAGCATAGTTTGTTTTTTCTTTTCAATTTATAGAACAAATAGCAACATTTATATTGTAAATACTTTTTATATTTATTATATAACTGTTCATTTTTGTACAGTAACTGGTCTCTCCCCTCATGTATTGTCCCCATAGTTCTCCTGCCACCTGTGAACCATCGCCATATTCCTTTGTGCTCTCCCTTGACCTTTTGAGCACCCCTCCCTTGCTGCTTGCCCCAGATCCATGGTCAACTGGCAGATTTTGTCTCTTTTTCCTGAACAAGGGTTTGATTTCCTGGACAGAAGCAGGTAAGGTTGCTGACTTAACCAGGAGCAACTGTGAGGCAGGCAGCTAGGCAAATAATTCAGGAACCTCCCAGAAGGCAGGTGCATGGAGTGGCTCCTCAGACTCCCTGAGTTTATGACTAGTCTAAGGAATAGTAGATTGTCCCATATTCCCCAGAGCAAGTTGGTTTTGGTGTTTTGTGCCTTCTTTTCCAAACTGATTGTCCTGTCAACTCTGAGGATAGTCACATGAAGCTGCTTTAGGGTTTTATAATCTGGTGATGGGAACCCAATTTGCAGCAAATGTTGAAGGGGAAGTTCCTGAAGAGAACAGACTCCTGTAGGTGGTTGATACACATCTTCTCTTCTTGTTTCTTTATATTTTCCTTTTCTTTCCCTGGGTCTTTAGTCAGAGATCTGGAATCATCCATATTTTCCAGGTCTAGAGGGTCTCTTTAGGACATTATAGGTAACTACTCCCTGACTTTCACATTGATGGTTTCTTCCTACCAGTAGAGAAGCAGGAAGCCACACTCAGACCGCAGGCAAGTCTGCATCGGACCTTGATTCCTCAAACACTGCGGATAGTGTAGATGTTGTCCCAGGGCGAACTCACACACATCAGTCCCTCCTGAGGCTCTGACTAGGTTCTCTTTGGTTCTACCCAAATGAGAGTGTCCAGGGCCCTGATGTGTCTCTCTCAGATCCTGAAGGTGAGATCTTGGAGTCCTGCAATGGGAGTATCTGAATTTCATCCCAATTATTTTCCTTCACTGTATGAGACAGCTGTCTTCTATGGCACTGAGTGAGATGGGAACCTCAGTGACCCAGTATTGGCCCAGGCACCTGGAGGTGGCCCTGGCCCCTGGTCCATGCCCCTGGAGCACCCACTTTTTCTTTTTTTTTTCCCCGAAGACATTGGAATGAAGTAAACAGTATATGCTATTTGTGTGACAAACTGGGACCATTATATTATTTTTCCTCCACATTTCCATATATGTAAATAGTATTTTAATACATTAACCATTGTATTTACTATATGTGAAAGAATATTACTTAAGTTACGATGTCTTGATTCTTTTATTTCTAGTTGCATGATGTGATGTAAATTAGGCACTTCCCTGAACACACTATAAACTATAATATCTACTTGAATGTCAGCACTCATCTTTACACTCAATAATAGGGAGAATCAGTCTGCTGCTTTCTCACAAATAGAATTCCCTGATCAATAAGTCGTCTCTTCCAAATCCCTTTATTTTAATTCTAATTGTCATTTCTATTAGTGTCTTCTTTGGATAAATTAATTTTTAAATGTCAAGGTCTTAAAATTTGATTCTAGTCTTTCTTATTATCTAGATAGCACTACTCACAATAATAAATTAATTCTTACAATTTTAATTTATACAGTGCTTTAACGTTTATAAAGGATTTCAATATGTATTGTCTTTTTATAGTCTAAGAAATCTCTTATTATAAAGGCAGATATTTCTTCAGCTCTCCTTTAAGGCTGAATTTGGAATATTTTCCAAATGGAAAAGCCAGAATTCATTCTAAGTCTTGCTAATCTCAGAACTCTTTTGCTATATCACATTGCCTTTCAGCAACAAAAATTTCCATGTTGTATTGATATCTGTTCATCAACTTGATCACATAGATGTTTAAGTTTAATAACTTTCTAGTGATTTCTCAAAACTTTTTATGCCTTTTTATGCTTCGTGGGCATTACATTTTTCCCATTAGCATTTTTTAACACTCTATAAAGTTGTTTTTCTATTGGAGTGAGCACCATTTTCAGGGATATTATAGAAACTCTAGGGGCTATGGGAAAGAAAACACTGCTTCTGAGATACTAAATTGCTTTCTTTAAGGGGGCAAGTTCCTCTCCCTGTTGAGAATGACAGCTTTTGACTAAACAGCATGCATCTTGATAGAAAATCATTTCTGAAGTCCTTATTGTCACCTATTTTCTCCAACTTCCATCAATATACAACTTCACTTTTATTGAATCCATCTATCATTAATAACTTCCCATATAATTCACATAACACAAACATATTTTAGCAAACACTTCCCTCCGTGCCGTACAAATTTTATTTACTTACTTATATTCCTCAGCCAGGTTTTCTTTATTTTGACCCATTCTGGTGTTATCCATTATGTTTCAGTTCAGTACCACTGGTTCTGAAATTGCAATCCTTAATTCTCATCTGAAATGAAACTGCTTTTTTAAATAAAATCTCCAACCAATAAAAAAGATTTATTAAGTGAACATAGGCCTCATCTTCCTTAATGTTACCTAATTCCACTGATACTTCCTCTTTTAAAATGTGTCTTTAAGAATGTCTTTCATGTTTTCTTCTTGCTTTAACCACTGTCTATGTCACTTCTTGTCTTCACTTTATTTTTTTTCTCTTCATCATCAGCAGGCAGGCCAATCCACTATTTTACAATAAAGTTAAATATGAAGTGAACTATAAGTAATCTTTATTTAGATATCCCACTAGCAACTAACTGAATATGCACAAAATGTAGTTATCTTATTCAAAATTGAACACCTTTATTTTTACCACAAAAGCTGTTCTGCTCTACATTTTCCACAATAGCAATATTATTCATCTAAATACAAATAAAAGCTAGTTTTGATGCTTTTCTTTCTCCCTTATAGCCTTCAATTACCAAGTCCCACCATTACATCTAATGTGTCCCTACAATGCAGTTAAAGACAGTGGCACAGCTTTGAACTGATGGGTTTCAGCAGCAGCAGATCACTAAGAAGTGTGCAGCTGGGAACAGCTCTGCTTGAACAAAACCTGAAAGAACTGAAAAGAAGCAAGAGTAATATACCATAAAAGAGAAAAGTAGTTTTCAAAATTGATGTTTCACAATTTATTTGCATATCACCTGCACCGTCTAGGCCTTTATCGAATCATACCTAAAACTTTTAGGTATGAAAATTGAAATTTCATTTTAATTGAAAACAGAAAATTAATACCAAATCATTTTTTTTCCACTTTATGAGGTACTCATTTATTTGGATATGTAACGAAGAAGATGACACTACTATAACCAAGATTTCACAGAAGAAGTTAAGACTGGTGCATATAAATAAATCCTAAAATATAACTTAACCTAAATTATCTAATTCACAATTTTATCTGTGCCTACAATACAATGCAGGCTTCTACCTTATTTATCTGAATTCATACAATCCCTGCTTTCTCTGGCAGATGAAAAATAATTTTTTCCTCGTGGCAAAATTGTCTTGATCATGGCATAGCAATGACAAAATAATACTTATAAAACTAAAATTCAACTTCCAACTCTCTCCAAATACTGTTTTATTTATCACAATCTCTTCTTTATATATCAGTTCTCTTTCATCAGTCTTACCACCATTGTTTCATAGTCAATTTAGACAGTCAATTTTGTGCTTAGTTTGTATAAAACTATACAGTCCTTCTTCCTCAAAAGCTCTTTCCTTTTTATTTAATGATCTTTATCATTTAAAATATGCTTCAAATTTCATCTTTTCTAAGAATTCAATCATATATAAATGTTTACCTATAACTATGACTGTGTGTTATATTGCATAACCATGTTCTAAAATGAGAAGTCAGACATGAGCTCAGATTTTTTCGTTTTTATTTTGCTTGTTTCCCCAGATTATGTTTAACTATGAGTTAAAGTAGGTATACATCTTTAAATCTGTTCTGGGAGTTATAGGTTCAAACCTCTATAAATGTTTATGTGCATACCCTGTCTACCACCAATGCCAATAATCCTCTACCATGTTCTTTTTGGTTCCCTCCCTACCCCACTACAACCATAATTCCCTCCAGTTGCTTCAGTTTTGCAATCAGATATTATTATTTTGGTCTGCCTGCCTGCCCTCCCTCCCTCCCTCCCTCCCTCCCCCCTTCCTTCCTTCCTTCCTTCCTTCCTTCCTTCCTTCCTTCCTTCCTTCCTTCCTTCCTTCCTTCCTTCCTTCCTTCCTTCCTTCCTTCCTTCC
>JAGFMF010011830.1:1187308-1208674 GCA_019455555.1 Galemys pyrenaicus | reverse complement strand
TCCCTCTCATCAATTATAGTCCCCATGGAATTCCCACCACCATTTCACCCATGCACTATCACCTCAGTCTCTTGTGCTCTTTCTGCCTTCATTCCAGTCTCTCTCACCCCACTACAAAGTGCCTTTGATTTGTCTTTGTCTTTTTATTCTTGTTGTGTTATGATTTTTTAAATTGTTATTGTTGTTTTCCTTGAGACTTTTTGTTCCTTTATATTCCTCCTAAAAGTGAAGCCATCCAATATTTTTCTCTTGCCTTCTGACTTATTTCACTGAGCTAATCCCTTTTCACTCCATCCATGTTTCTACAAATGTCTCTCTAGTTTATCTTTTTTGATTGCTGAATATTATTCCATTGTGCATATATATTATTATTTTGGTTTTGACTAGCCATTTGTTATATTTCTCCATAATGCACATAATAAATGAGATCATCCAGTATTTTTCTTTCTCTTTCTGACTTAATTTGCCTAGCATTATCCTCTCCAGTTCCATCCATGTTGATATAAATGGAAGGAGTTCATCCTTTTTATAGCTGAGTAGTATTCTATGCTATATAGCCCCTCCTCTGTCTTGGGCACTTGGGTTATTTCCCAAACTTAGCCATTGTAAATAAGGTTGCAATGATCATAGGAGCATATACATCCCTTCTAATAAGGTTTTTGTGTTCTTCAGGAAGTCATGTAAGAGTGGAATTGCTGGGTCATGTAACAGACCATTTTTAATATTTTGAGTGTTTTATATAGTGATTGGACCTGTTAAAATTCCACCAACAATGTGTGAGGTTTCATTTTTCTCCACATCCTTCTCAATATATTTTTTTTTTCTTCTGGCCTTTTTGTTATGGGCAGTTCTCATGGGTGTGAGGAGATATCACATTATGGTTTTGGTTGACATTTTCCTGATAAGAGATAATGAGCATATTTTCATTTGCTTACTGGCTGTATGTATGTAGTTTTTTGGAGAATTGTCTTTCAGCTCTTCTGCCTATTTCTTAATTGGGTTAATAGGTTTCTCCTTGTTGAGTTACATGAGGCCTTCATATATTTTACACATATATTTTGTCCTTTATCAGATGTGTTTTATGAGTAAATGTATCCTCCCATTCAGTACGGTGTCCTTTTTTATTTTTTTACTGACAATTTATTTCACTGTGTAGCAGAACTTTTTAGTTTAGTGCAATATCATTTGTTTGGGGTTTTTTTGCTTCTCTTGCCATTGCAGACCAGTTCACAAAGACATCACTGAAACCAATGCTGTGGGGTGTTTTAGTATTCTCTGATATATTTTGTAGTTTCAATCTTATATCCATGTCATCAATCCATTTTGAGTCAATTTTTGGTAAGGTATTAGATAGTGATCTAATTTAATTCTTCTGCATGTGGCTCTCAAGTTTTCCCAGCATCACTTTTTGAAGAGACTCTCCTTTCTCCAGTGTATACTTTTGGATCATTTGTCATAGATTAACTATGCAGGCTCATTTCTCAGATCTCAATCTATTCCATCTGTGTGTTTGTTTTTATTCAGAACAATGCTGTTTCAATTTCTGTGGCTTTGTAGTTTAGCTTGAAGTCTGGGAGTGTGATACGGATACTCTTCCTCTTTTTTTGTCAGGATTACTGAAGTAATTTTGGGGTCTTTTGTGATTCAGTATTGTGCATTTCAATATTGTTTGGAAGAAGCCATTGGAACATAGATAAGGATTGCATTAGATCTGATGTGATAACAATTTTCACAAAGTTTGTTCCTCCAATCTAGAAACAGGGAATATCTTTCTATTTCTTTATGTCTTCTATTTCATTTAACATTATCTTACAGCTTTCAAATGCCTAGGTTCATCACCCCTTTGTTAGGTTTACTCATAGTTTTTTAATAATTCTAGTTGGTATTCTGAATATTATTAACCTCTTGATTTTTCTCTTCAAATTTGTGATTAGTATGGAGAAAAAAAATTTTTTTTTCAGATTTATTTTGTACAATGACTGTCACTTTACAGAATTATTTTACTATTTTCTATAATTTTAATGTACTGTTTAGGTTTTCCCATGCATTTTATGATGCCATCTACAAATAATGAAGCTTTACTTCTTAGTTCCCAAGTCATATTCATTATATATATATTTTTTCATACCTGGTTGCTGCAACTAGGACTTGACTTCTATTACTATGCTGTATAATAGTAGTGAAAGTGGACAACCTTGTCTTCTACTAAATGTTACAAGAAAATCTTTAAGTTTTGCACCATTGAGTATGATGTTAACTGTGGGTTTGTTAACTGTGGAAAATTAACTGTGCATATGGCCTTTATGATGTTGAGAAATATTGTACTATACCCAGTTTATTAAGGTTTTTTATCATAAATGGATGATGAATCATAAAACGCTTTTTCTGCATCTATTGATATAAACATAAATTTTATCTTTCTTTTTGTTGATGCAGTGAATTACATTGATTGATCTTGAGATATTGAATCACCTCTGTGTCCCTAAAATAAAGCCCACTTGGTCATCATGTATATGTATATATATATATATATATATATATATATATATACACACACATACATATGTGTGTATGTATATGTATATATGTATGTATATGTATATATATATACATATAAAATGTATTGTTGAATTCAGTTTGTTAAAATTTGTTGAGGATTTTGCATCTGTGTTCATCAGAAAAGTCAGTCTGTAATTCTCCTTTTTTGTGATGTCATTCCTAGCTTTTAGTATCAGAAAAATGTTGGCCTCAAAATGCATTTAGAAGTTTTTCCTTTTCCCCTGTTTTTAGAAGAGTCGTATAGATATTAACTCATTTTCAGAGGTTTCATTACACTCGGTGGGTATGTCCTCAGTTTTGGAGAACATATTGTCTGAAACCCACTGTGAAAAAGTCTATGCATGTTATATGCTCCGTTGTGGTCCTAAAGAAACCAAGCAAAGCAAGTTTACTGCGCTTTTTTTTTTTATTGGTGGCCTCCAAATGCTGGAGGTTTCATGGTTCAGGATAGAGATGACAAAGGAATAAATGCCTTTCTGGTTCCTTGGGGCAGTCAGAGATGTTCTCCTGGCTCAGATTCTACACCTGATATGACCATGTGGCTCTTTCTATTGCCAATCTCAGTCTCTCATCACCTAGGTATCTCCTGCTGAACCTAGGTGTCTCCTGTGGAATAGGTTATGTTCTCATACTGAATTATGTTCTCTTTTTCCAAGGTCAGTTGGTTAATAGTCCTTACAGTGAAATGGCACTCTTCTGGACTTACAGTCTCTGTCTTTTCTTTATTTCTAATGTTTCGCTTACATCAACTCTCCTTCCCCAACTCTGTACTAAATCTGGCTGCTCCCACTAGGCAATTATCATCATTATTCCTGCAAAAGTAACAGAATAATTAGGTGTCTACCACCTTCAGAAAATCATTTGCTGTTTTCTATAGAAAGTGTTGCAAAACATAAATATTGATTTATACACATTACTTTGAAAAATAATTCCATAAAATGTGGATTATCTCAGAAAAGCCATATATTATTGCAAACATATTACCTAGTGTGATCATTTTCTTTTAGAAAATTATGCAACACATTATATGACACATATATCATATATTACATCATATATCATAAGACGTACAACATATATTGCATGTTCTGAGATGTGTACGCTATATAAGCTATATAGCATATATCATGCACAACATATGCATAACATGATGCATGCAATGCTTAACACATATAGCAAATGTTATGTATTGTGTGCGCATATAACATGTGTTATATAGTATGACCATATACCAAAACCATATAACATATGCAACACACATACATGGTGTAACATACAATGCATATAACACACATTGTATATTATGAATTAGCTATAACACCTATCATATATGTGTTATTTACATCATAACATGTCTATTTCATATAACATATAACGTATGATGGATACCACATCTATCATATGATAATGTCATGTGATATATGCACACGTGCAATATATGCATGATGTATATCAGATAGCATATTTTGTGTTATATTTGGCATATATATCTAGCACATATACTATGCAAAATATGCACCATGCATAACATACATCACACACATCATATATACAGTATATGTTATAATGTATATGGTATATATTATATGCACACATCCATATAGCATGTATTAGATATGACATCATATATAATGATCTATTATATATCATACATACCATATAAGACCAGAAACATTATATATATGTGATGATGCTATAAATTGCATATGTCATGCATATGAGCTGTATATTGCATATATCCAATGCATACACCATACACAACATATGATACAACACACAATGCACACCAATACATATATGGTATGTCAGTTCCTATGGAACATATCATGTATGACACATGTCACATGCAACTTCATACACCATACATGACATGTGGTGTGTTCTATGTAACACATATCAAATACAGAATATGTGAAGTATATGATGCATGCTGTGTGCTATGTACTATATGCCATATACAGCATAACATACACTGTATACAATAATGTATGTGGTATGTGTTGTGCATGATGTGCCATATATGTCGCATATAATTTGTGCCATATATCATGTATCATGTGATATATAAAATTCACATATTTATCTGTGTATGACAAATGTTATACATAAAACATACCATATATGATGTATGTATGTCATATAGCACATGTTGTGTGAGACATATATGTCTCACACAACACATATACTATGTGTGACATTTATGGCACATCATGCACAACACAATCATAATATACTGTACATGTCATGACATATAACATGCATCACAATGTGTGTTGTATATGTTACACAGAACACACTACACAGAGAACACACTACATGCCACATATGGTGTATGCTGTTGTGTGTGGTGTGTCATACATGACATATATGACATATCCTAAAACATGTGTTATGTGTGGTGTGTGATGTGTGCCATATATGATATATGTGTGATATATCTCATTTTATATGACATATAATGTGGTATATGCGCCATACATACCAAGCCCATATGCTATATGCAACACATGATACATCAGGCACAACATAGATCACATACATTATATACACTGTTATCGTGTATGTGGCATATATGCAACACAAATATTATATATGGCATATGGTGTGTTATATGTAACACATACCATATGTTACATTTATTACATACATGGTGCATGCTGTGTGTTATCTGTGGTATGTGTCTTGCATGCTGTGCCATATGTGTTGCATACAGTATGTGATGCATGGTAAATGTCATATAGCATATTTGTTACATGAGGCATATACTATGCCATGCACAACACACTATACACACCATATATGGCACATAATACATAACACATATCACATGCATCATAGAGTGCATATACTAAACTGTATGACATAGCATGTAACACACCATATATGCATGGTGCATGTTACATATGATGTGTGATACAGCATGACATATGGTGTGTGTGCCTCATATAGACATATATGTTGTATGTGTGATATGTGACAGCTTTATCTAATACATATGTGTATGCATGCATATATGCACATATATGACACATAACACATGCACCATAACTATGTATATAAGATGATGTGTGATGGTATACATGCTGTATCATATATGTTGTATGATGCATGTGTCAGATAAAATTTGCCATATAGTGTGTATGCAATGAGATGTGTGTTATATTTGGTATATATAACATGACATGTGTATCATATACACTAGAAATGTTATGTTATATGTCATATTGTATAAAATAGATGTGCTATAATGTAAATTACATATCACACATGATAGATGTTATGTCTAACAATGTACAATTTATGGTTTACATATAACATATATGATGCAAAATATAATGTATGTGTTATAGTTTTGTATATGGTCATAATATATATGGAATATATAATAAAAGGCATATGTCACATATAATACATAATACCTATGCTATTCATAATGTTAAGCATTGCATACATTGTTATGCATGTTATACATTATATGACATGTATCATCTGCATCTTAATGTACGTTGAT
This sequence comes from Galemys pyrenaicus, assembly GCA_019455555.1. Taxonomy (NCBI): domain Eukaryota; kingdom Metazoa; phylum Chordata; class Mammalia; order Eulipotyphla; family Talpidae; genus Galemys; species Galemys pyrenaicus. The sequence continues at coordinate 1,202,604 of JAGFMF010011830.1, read as the reverse complement.
ATATGTAACGTGCAGTGTATTATAGATGGCATGTATGTCCTGTGGTATGTTGCATGTGTCTGTGGTGTGTCATATGTGTTCTGTGTAACATGTCATGTGCCATGTGTGGTGTATGGTATGTCACATGGTGTCTGATATGTACCCTATGCAATGTAACATGCTATGTAATAGATTTTCTATGTGTTATATTGATGTATGTGTTGTGTGTAGTATGTGTGTCTGATATATATGCCATACATGGCACCTTATATGCCATGTAATGTGGCACACATATACTATATGTTATATAGCATATATTGCATCATGACTCATGTCATGTATCATGTGTGACATATATGACAATTGGTGTGTTGTATGTGACAGATAATCTATATGACATGATGCATGGCATGTATATCATACATCTTGTATAGCACGTTATAACACACCATATATGATTTATGCACAGTGCATGTCTGTATATGTCATAGCATTTATGTGTTGCATGTCATATTTTTTGAGATATGGCATCACATGTTTATCATAGCATATATTATACACATTCCAAACATATTACATGTGTTGCATATGTTGTGTGCATGCTATATATCACATTTGTTTTATATTGTTGCATCACATGTGTGGCATATCACATATGTCATATATGTTGCATTAATATGTGCTATGCATCATAGTGTGTACATTATGAATGGCATATGGTATGTCAGGTATATGTTATATGTGGCACATAATAGACTTGTTATCCATGATATATGACTCATGTTGTGTATGACATGTGGCACACACAGCACATGGCATGTTACGCATAATACATGTCACTTTGTATAGCATATATCATACATGGCATGTATATCATGCATCTTATATGACATATTACATATGTCATAGCATGCCACATATGACTTATGCACAGTGAATGTCATAGCAGATATTTGGTGTTTATGTGTCATTTGTCATATTATATATGACATAATGCACCATATATTTATCACACCATATATATTGCAAATACATTACATGTATCGTATATTTTGCATGTATGCCATGTATCACATATCATTTTTATATTTTGTGTGTTTGCATGTATTTCATATGTGTGGTGTATGTCACACATGTTGTGTGTGTTATATGTGTTTTGTGCATCGCACATGATGTGCATGTTATAAATGGTATATGCATATGATGTATATTTGTGGCATATTATGACATTTATAACATTGCATTAATACATGGTGTATATGGTATATATGTGTGGCATATATTGTGCATGACGTGTGTAACATCATATAACATACAATCACCATATTAGCATATATTTGTGTGACTGTGTTGACATGTTGCATGTAATATATGTTCTATGTAACACTGTATGACATTTCTATGTATGCACTGTATGACATATTTATGGCACATACATATCATAACATATACATATATTGCTTAACCTCTTATCTCTCCAGACATATTGCTAGCTTAGTTTCCCTATATTGGAATAATTGTTTTGGTAATATCCTAAAGACTAAAACCCATGAAGTAGTGTTTTCTTATAAAGAGAACAATAATTTCAAAGAATAAATGTCCCAGGGTTCTACCTGATGCCCTAGGTGTTAAGTCTCAGTGCTGTCACCACTAGTGCCTTTGTCTAATCTCCTGGTCAAGGAACTAACCTATATATGGCACAGCAAGTCTCTCCTGTCTCACCCGTTGTTGCCTTTAGCAGTGCATCTCAGTAAATCCACCTGTTCTTCTCCCAACTTGATCTCTGATGGATCCTCTAACAACCATCCCCCACACCTCTGGCACACACCGCAGTTCTTCTATGCATAAATTAATAAAAACAGTCCTATTAGCATGTAAAACAAAACATTAAAAAGTATAAATCCCACATTTTCTATCACCTTGTATGTTTTATGCTCGCCTATTCTAAAAAAAAGTCAAACCAAGGTGATAATAAAAGTGTAAAAATATTTGCAATTAATAAACACTTATGTTAACTTCACATACCTTTCCCTAATATAATTGTAACTAAGTTATCACATGACATGTTTCCTTCATCAAAGAACTTCTATCCCTTTGTGATAATTTTTGTAAATTTAAAAAAAGAAATCTAATTTTCATTAGTTAGTTAACATGCCAAAATTACTGAATCTAATATCCAGCCTATGATTCTCCTAGGAATTATCCTAAGAAGGGACAGATAACGTAGGCCATCTGTCAACTTGGAAAAGATCCCATATCAGATAGACGAGTAGGATTTTTACCCTAGCTACTGACTGAGCAATTTTTATGGGAATTACACATAATAATGGTAACATAATGTAACTTAATAGCTCAGGCTATGCATTTCAAGCAAAAAAGACATGTTGGCTATTAAATAACTCACATCAAAATACAAATAAGTATCAGTTAGGAAAGACATACGAGATACCCACTGAAATTTCAAAAGCACAAAATCTTTATGAAGAGCTAAGCAAAACACAAGCAAAATGGCTACTCTTTTTTTAGATTGCCTATATGTGAAATATTTTTATTTAAGCATACAAGAACTGGAGTGTAGGCCAGAGGTATGGGAGGTAAGAGGAGTCACCAGAAACAGAGTTGAAAGCAGAACAGGCAGATCTACTGAAATATACTGCTGAGGGTAGCAGTGTGCTAGACAGGAGAGATCTGCTGTCCCATGTGGGTCAGCTCCCTGGCCAGGGATCGAACTCATGCTGCAGTGGCTGCTGCTAGCTCATTAGTGCTTAAACTATAACCCTTGCACCACCATGGAGGCTCCATGTGAAAGATATTAAGATGATTCATTTATGAAAATGTGAGGCACAATGAGCAAATTACACAAACAAGAAAGACACAAATGTAGACCTTAACAATGTTTATATTCTAAAATTCTGAAGATTTTTGTCTGATTTATGAAGTCAGCCTTAAAATATACTAAACAAAAAATTCCCATTAAGTATATCAAATTGAGATTAACGAGGAAATGACTATTTGTAATTTCTTTTCCTAGCAAAAGAAAATAAAATTAATTTTATTATTTCATTTTCCAGGTATTCAATGATGTGGGAAAATATGATCCATAATGAAGAAAAACTTGATTAATTGAAAGTTACTTAAAAATTACACCAATGTCAAAAAGAAGAAGAAAAAAATTTGCAGAATGTCAATGCATTTGAAACAACTCAAATCCCAACATATATATGTCAATTAAAATCCCCAGAAGGGAGAAAATGTTTAAAAAAATATACCTGCAGTTATAATGGCTAATATTTTTCCAAATTTGTTTAAAATCAACAGGTCCACAAAATGAATTGAATCTCAAACACAAAAAACATTAAGAAAACCAGATCAAGTCATTCAGGAATCAAATTTCTCTAACCATTAATAAAGAGAATTATAAAAGCATCCAGAAGGGGAACAGCTAACTACACACAAAGAAGCAAATTGCTGGCAACTTATCTTTTTCAAAATAATGCAACTAATAGGGAAATGACACAATTTAAATAGTATGTGAAGCAACAACTCTCTCCTCAAAAAAAAGAAAACCAACAAATTTTTAGCAGAGAGTTATTCACCAGCAAAACAAAAAACATTTTAAAAATGAGGCAAGTATTAGATTTTTAGTCCCTCAAAAGAATGTACACATAAAAACATGCACTATAAGAAATCATAGAGTTCTTTAGCCTGAAGGAAAATAATAGCATAAGGGAACTGAGCAAAAAAATAAAGAAAACTGAATAGGAAAAATATTTTAAACATAGGTGAGAATTTCCCCAAATTAATTTCAGGTACCAAAAAACAGTTCAGGTAAGTAAAATAATAAAAAGAACATATGCCAAAAAAGAGACTGTAACTAGGTATAGGATCTTCAAACTATGGAAATTCAAAAATGAAGGAAAAATCCTGAAAGAACAAAGATAAATATTACGTCTGACTTTTCCTCAAAAGCCACACAAGCAAAAAAGAGAGTGAAGTGAAATGCATAGTATAGAGAAATAAACCCCAAAAATCCAGATACCAAATTAGAGAAAGTTACAAGGGATGAATTACTGAATGTAGTATCAAAGGAAGCAAGTCAACACAAAGACAAAACAAGACATATGACCACCTAATAACTTCGAAAAACTTAATTATGCAAACACTGATAGAACTCAAAGCAAAATGGATGAAGAAGTTACCATAATTAGAGAAGGCAACTGCTTTCTATCACAGGTGGAAAGCTCCCATATGCTCAAAAAATCAGTTTGGCTATAGTTGAACTCAACAATACCATCAATCAGCTGAGTGTTTTGAGCACATAGAAAGTACTTCAACAAAATAAACATTATTCTGAAGTCCACATGAATAGCGCCATGACTTAACACATTTTGTGTCATAAAACAAACATGATTAAAGTTAAAAGAATAAAAATTATGTAGCAAACTCTCTGGTGGCGCAGAAGCAGGGTGAGCGCCACACTGTTAAGTACAGTAGCGTGAGTTAGATCCCAGGCCAGGGAGGGCACCCATGTGGCACAGCATACCTCTTCTGCCTTGCCCCCTGCTCCCCACAGCATTGTATTTCAGTCGATCATGCCAATTCTGCTCCCCAGTCTGTCTCTGGTGAAGCCTCTCACCTCCGGCGACTCAGGCCTGTACCCCAGCTTTTGTATGCATAAATATTTAAAAATAAATTTAAAAGAGTAAAAGTTATGTAATCTCCTTTTAAACTACATTGGTATAAATAAGATATAAATAACATAAGGTTTACTAAAAAATACCAAACTATGTCAATGTGAAAAAACTTTCTTATAAATAACACACATTAATGAAAAAAATTTAATAAAAATGAAAAATATTTTGGACTAAATGAAAATGAATACATCAAGTGTAGGATTTAGTGAAAATAGTAAGAGGGAAATTTATACTATTGAATACATGAATTATAAAGGAAAAATCACCTAAACCCATAATCTGTTTCCATCTAATAAAAAATGAAAAAATAAATCCAAATTAAATAAAAGTAAAGCATTGATGCAGAAATCTATCACATTCAAAACAGGAAATCCATAGAGAAAATCAAAGTAACTTAGAAGTTGTCCTTTGTAAAGATCAATTAAATTGATAAAAACCCTTAGGCTAAGGACACAAATTATTAATATCAGAAATAAAAAGTGGGCATGATTATATAGATTCTATGATAAAGAAATTTACAACCATATTTGCACAAATTTAATCTAGTTAAAGTAGAACAATTCCTTGAAATATACAATTTTTGAAAACTCACAAAATAAGCAAGATATTTTGAGTAGGCCAATATTTAATAAAAATTGATTAATAACCTTCCAAAATATAAAGCACTAGGCATAGATGATTTCACTGCTGACTTCTATAAAACATTTAATGAGAGAATTTTAACCAGTTCTCTAAAAAGATTTTCAGAGACTAGAAGGAAATGATATTCTTTTTAATTCTTTCTATGAAGACAGGATTGCCCTAATTTCAAAATCCTGCAATGATATTATGAGAAAACTACAAAAAAATTAAAATCTCTCATAGTCACAGATGCAAATATTCACACATATATTAGTAAATTAATTGCAAAAAAATAAAGTTTTTAAAAACATATACCACAAAGTCAATTGGGATTTATCTGAGGTTTCCAAACATGGTTTAGCATTCAAAAATCAACTAAAGTAATCTGTTACAACAGACTAAAAAAGAAGAGTCACATAAGAATATTAAGGGAGGCAGAAAAAGCAAAATCAAACATCCATTCATAGCAAAAGATTTAAGTAAACTAGGAATTAAGGGAAACTTCCTCAACTTTGATAAAGACTCTGTGCAAAAAGCTGCAACTAACATCATACTTGATGGTGAGAATCTTAAAGGTTAGGATCAAGTCAAACATGCCCTATATGAACAATCCTTTCAACACAGTATAATATGAAAAAGAGAGGAAAGGTGGGCCCTCTTGAGGGCTCAAGGGGTTGAAGCTCAGCACTATGAAGCGATTTGCAGCCACTGCAGCATGAGTTCAATCCCTGGCCAGGTTGCTGACCCACATGGGACAACAGACCTCACCCACTGCTCCCCCAGCAGTCTATTTCAGTTGATCTGCCTGTTCTGCTCCCCACTCCAACTCTGATCAATCTAGTCACCCTCCCTGTACTTCTGGCCTACACCCTGTATCCTGTATACATGAATTAAAAAAAATAAAAAAGGAAAGGAAATGTAAAGATTAAGAAAGAAGTACCAAACTGTCTCTGTTGGCAGATGACATGATGATTATCTACTGAGGGGATTCCAAAGAACTGTCAAACTAATATTCTGTTACAGTAAAGTTATAGGATACAAGAAGAATATAGAAGTTAATCGCTTTCCTATACTGAAAATGCCCAAGTGAAATTCGAAATTAAGAATTACAGCACCATTTATATTACCATGCCCAAAATAAAATAGTTATATATAACTATATAGTTATATATAAATCTATAAACTATATATATAACTATATAGTTATATATAAATCTATAAACTATATATATAACTATATAGTTATATATAAATCTATAAACTATATAGTTATATATAAATCTATAAACTATATAGTTATATATAAATCTATAAACTATATATATAGTTATATATAAATCTTTAAACTATATATATAGTTATATATAACTATATATGTAGTTATATATAAATCTATAAACTATATAAACTATATATATCATATATATAATAACTATATATATAGTTATATATAAATCTAACAAATCTAATGACCTAGTAATCTAAAAAATATGTAAAATATCTTTGACAAAACCAAACAAAGTCAAGGAACTAAATAAATGGAGATTTCTTGTTCATGAATCACAATATTCACTGTCAAGATGTAAGTTTTTACCAATTCAATCTATACATACAATGTAATCTCAATCAGAATCTCAGAAAATTTTATGAATATTGACAAAATCATTCTAAAATGTATATGGATAGACAAATTACCCAGAATAGTCAAAACATTTTCAAAAGAAAAAAAAACCCACAAATTTATAGTACTGGTTCTACTTACCTGAGTATAAAACTATTTAGTCATGGCAGCATGACTGGGGCCTCCCTGGTGGTGCAACCAGTTGAGCAACACATTGTGGAGCTTCCACGGCCACTGCAGTGCAGGTTTGATCCCGGGCCAGGTAAGGGACCCACATGGTGCAGCAGACCTCTCTGTCTCGCCCGCTGCTCCCTTCAGCAGTGTATATCAGTTGATTTGCTTATTCTGCTCCTTGCTCTGCCTCTGGTGAATCCTCTCACCTTCTCCATTGGCCTATACCCCAGCTCTCGTATGCATAAATAAAATCTTTAAAAAAAAAAAAGACAGTATGGTTACTTGCAAGGAAAAATAAAATGCATAAATTGATGAAACAGAATAGAGTCCAGTAAAAGACACTCATATTTTAATCAACTTATCTTTGACAAAGGAGCAAAAACAATACAATGGGACATTAATAGTCTCTTCCACAAATGGTGTTGGACTATCTGAATACCGACATAAAAAATAAAATAATCTAAGCAAATCTTCTATCTTTCAAAAAAACATCTCAAATCTCAAATTTAGATTAAAGAACTAAAAGTAAAATGTAAAATTCCTAGAAAATAATAGAAGAAAATATAAATGAGTCTGCACATGGTGAAACCAATTTGGAAACATGAAAGGTGTTCATGAGAGAAATTACTAATAAGTTGAACTTCATTTTTCAAAAGTCTCTGTGAAAGACAGTATCAGGAGAATGAGAAAATAATATACAGGTGGGAGAATTTATTTGCAAAATAGGCAGTTAATAAAGGACTGTTATCCAAGAGAAACCTAAAACTCAACAATATGATAGCAATCTCATTTTTAAAACTTCAAAAAACTGTTTTTTTCAAAATTTATAAAGCCAATTTCCAAATATATGTGAAATGCAAAGTATTTAGAATAAAAAATTGAAAAAGGAGAGAATCACAGGAGGACTACTTATACTTATACTACTTATACTACTTAACCTCAAGTGTTACTATAAAGTTTCTGTAAGCACTAATAAATGATACTGGTGTAAATATTGACATGTTTTTAGTGAAAAAATAATAATAATAAAACAGTAATAAATTCTGGAAGTAGATGTTGGGGGAAGCCAGAGGCTGCAAGAACTCTGAGCAATGGTCAAGGATAAAAGTGTTATAGCTGAGATACTTGCAGACTTGCAAACAAGTCTGCCAACAGGAGCTCCACACGGATCCTAGGATCTATGCATACACTCTTTCACTCTGAAAAAAGATAATAAGGAAACAAAAAAGTTGTTAGATAATAGTAGTGGCTAGTTACATGCACAAAACTATGCCACCTTGTACTTCTGGGCTGTGCTTTTTGTAGCAAATGACATACCCTTGTTAACTGTTCTCATGCTCAATAAAAGGCCATGGAGAGGTTGGGAGGATTGCTATTTGCCTTGGAGAGCAATAGCCCTCCATCTCCTTGCTTCGACATCCTGTCTGCTGGTCTCATCACCAAGCATACAGAGTTACAGCAACAGTAGACATGCACATCTCTGATTGTAACCAATGGCTGAAACCAAAGACTGTTACAGGCGGTGCCCCCTGGAGGTGGGTGCTGATGAGGATGGGTAGCCTCAATGAAAATTTGAACAAACTATCTGTGAGGATGGAGATTCTGGTAAGAAATATAAGGGTTTGCAGAAGGAGTCCACAAGATTCAATGTTTGGGATTCAACGTTCGAGAGCATTCAGCACTTCAGGAATTCTGGGTTCAACAATTTCTATCCCCACCATGTGGATCTTCCAGAAGGCTGTTGCAGACTTCTGAAGAATGTGGAGAGGCTTGTAGCAGCCAACTTCAGACAGGAAAAGCTTGGAGGCTTTGCAAGTAGCCAAATCTGAACTGTTACTGGTTTTGCAGCTGTTACAGCTTGGCAGGGAAGATGAAGACCAGAGCTGGGCACCTCACTGAGCTGTTAGTGTGGCCATTTGTTGGTTTGTTCAGCTGCTGCAGTTGCCATTTTGAGTGTCTTTGTCCAGCGCTGTGCTGAGACACCTCAGCAGCTCTGTGAGCATCTCCTACTGTGTCTTCTGCTGTCTTTGTGAGTTTGATCCAATCGTACAGTCTGGCTGCCACATGCTCCAGTCCCTCAGTGGCAGGAAGATGCTATCTTGGGGGCATTCGTGTTTAGGACTTGAAACCAATGAACACTGCTTGGATGAGGTAAATGGCATTTGAGGTCTCAGTAACTCTTTGTTTTTCCTGATTTGTTAAACAAATCTATTATTGTTCTCTGAATCTGAGTAATCTAGCAATCATGCATTAGGGTGAAGAACTCAGATGTGACCAGTAAACTATTTGGACAGTGCCCTTGGCCAGTTTTTGTGCCCCTTGCTGCCCTGTATGGTGATCACTTTAAGACTACTAGTAAATTAATGAACAGATAACATATCTAAGACACATCTATCACCATTCATGGCATATAATTGGCAGATGTTACTACTATAATAATTTTCATGATAGTATTTTATGACTTTGTTTTGGTACTAGTTACCTGTATTTAAATCCTGGATCCACTGCTCAGTCATTATATGACTTGGACAATTATTTCCAGTTTTATAAACCTCAGTTTTCTTGTCTGTTAAATTAATGCCCATACTATTGTGTTTAAAATTGAGTTTATATATATAAACTTACATGTATAAATTAGGATATATATATATATATAGCTAAAAAAGGGAATAATCTGGGTCATAACAAGGCAGCAATAAGTTTGGGTTATCTTATTTCATATTGTCTGCTTGACTGAAATCTACATTAAGGATTCAACCATATTTTAAGTCATAATATAATTAGTGATCTTAACAATAAAATCTGTTTACATGGACAAAATAACAATAGCATATTTAAAAAGAAATTATGAATTCAAAGTGAATACATAACATGAAATTCCTTTAACATTATATCCCTACAGAAGTAGACCTGAATATATTAATTAAAGTGCATTTTGATTTCTTCATATAACTAAGCTATTCACAATTCATCTATAACCCAGAGTAATTGAAACAGAATATTTACATAAATGAAATTGTGCCTCTCAACTTTACAAGCTGCCAATTAATTAATGCTAGAGGCAAGATTACTGTTCTTGCTGATCTGAAGAACTGAACATTATTTATGCCTACTCAAAAATATTATGAGCAAGAGGTGAATTAACATATAGTATTTCCCATCAATTATAATAAAATCCAAATTGGAACACATGTGATTTTTATTAAAGTAAACCATTTAATTGTCAGTTAAAACATGCTAGTAGACTTGATTTGCATCCAAATATGATATCAAAGTTCTTAGTCAAAAACTGTTAATATATTCCTTGAGTAAATGTGAAAATGTGTTTGTTAATTTTTATCCCAATTTCTACATCTTATAAAGGTTTTATTCACACTCACTTTTTAGGTCATTTGTTATTCCTTTTTAACCTTAAAATAATTTCTTTCTGTTTTATTTTTATTTTCAACCCTTTAAAACCTTCCTTTTTAATGCTTTATATAATATCATCACTTATTACAATTACATATTATTATCTACTGTGAAAGAAAGTAAATTTCCTTCTTTGATGAAGACTTTTTGAGGTTTGTGGAGTGCCCCACAGATATAGCACATATGTCTGAAAAAAAGATAAATGCTTAATCACAAATCACTCATACATCATTCATCTATTGTTGAAAATTATGTTGGGGGTGCTTATTATGCCAGGAACACTTCTAGAAGTTAGGAAAAAAGCAGTGGTTAAAAATATGGAATCTTTACCCACATAGAATTTCTTTCAAATTGAGTCAGTAAGGAATTTTAAAAAACAATAAAAGTATATTAAGTACTGGAAGATGTTAGTGATAAGCAGAAAAGAAGAAATTGAAACAGGGAAGCCTCTTATAAATTTAAGTATGTATGGGACATTAAGTTCAGTTATCTTAAAAATATATTATTTCTGTAGAATATAGAGTTATTGTTCTGGAAACTCATAGAGGGGTTATCAGCGATACCACAAATCTAGGAAAATCACACACCACGTTCAACAATGACTGTACATCTCCAGTTCCTACCAATCCCTTGACTCAGAAACTGCAGATCAGTTCTCTCATCTTACATCATAATACAACATATGGAAATGTAAGTCAGAAAATGTTTAACAATCTCACAAATCCATCTGCTGGAAAGTGGAAGTTCTTCACCTTTTAGACATGAAAATGACAAAATGGATAGATGGAAAATACAACACATGACACCTTGAGTCGCCAAAGAACATTTCACCACAGAGAGAAAACAAAATCTCTGGCGTAATGCCATAAGGTCATGGAAGAACGTTTCTTCCATAAAGAAATAAAAATTTTCATCAATAAAATTGCAAGATGCAAGAAATCACAGAAAAGCAGATCAAAATTATAGAACTATAGAAAAAATAAATATTCTTAGAAATAAAATTAATGAATAGAAAATAAAATTAAAACTTTAAGAAAAGAATGAAAATGCACTATGGAGAAAATCAATAGAGAAGTTTAAAAAAATCCAGACAAACCAATTGTAGTAGAAAACACCAAATGGAAGATAAGATCTTCAAAGACTGTAATGGGAAAAGAATCCAAGTAGGAGAAGAAGGAGATGTGAAGAAAAAAATACCAAGAATTATCCAAACCCCTGAGGGGAGGCAATATGAGAATAATGGCTATTCTAGAACATGTGCAAACAAAGAATATATTCAAATAAATAATAACGGAAAAAATCCCAAACCTAGAAAAGGAACAAAATATACAAATACATAAAGCTTAAAGAATACCTGATCACATAAATGGAATGAGGGTTAAAACAAGACATACAGTCATGAATCTTCCCAGATTTCAAGACATTTGAAGTTGGCTAAGGAGAAGCAGATAACCTATAAAAGTACATACATCAGGCTACATCTGACTCCACTGAGGAAATAACATAGGCCAGGAAAGAATGGAATGATACCTAAAGATAAAAACTGTCAACCAAGAATGCTATTGGCTGGAAGATTTCCCTTCAGATATGAGGGAAAAATAAAGACTGTCTTAGAGAACCAAGAGCTGATGGAGTTTGCAAACAGTAGACCTTCATTATAAGAATCACTGAAGGAGGGCCTCCCTGGTGGCGCAGTGGGTTAAGCAACACACTATGAAGCAAACCACAGCCACTGCAGCATGAGTCCTGCTGCCGGCCAGGGAGGGGACACCACATGGTGCGGCTGTGCCCGCTGCTCCCCTCAGCAGTGTACTTCCGTTGATCTGCCCATTCTGCTCCCTGCTCTCTGTGGTGAATCCTCTCACCGCCCCCACACACCCCCCTGGCCTGTACCCCAGTGCTTGTATGCATAAATAAATAAATGCTAAAAAAAAAAAGAATCACTGAAGGAGATTTTATGTGTATACAAAAAAGACCATCCACAAAATAAATAGTAATTAAGATAATAATTATCAAGTCTATAAATAAATATTTGCAGCAATGCCATAGTGGTAGGGAGCTTCAGCTCCTCATTTTACCAATGAACAGAACAACCACAGAAAATAAAAAAGGAAACAATAGGCTTAAAGAATTATACTACATGGGTTTACTAGGCATTTATAGGGCACTGTACCCCAATAAAATCCTCAATACACATTCTTCTAAAATGCACAGGGACATTTTTCAGGATTGACCAGATTGGGTTATAAGACAAATATCAATAAATTCATGAAGACTGAAATCATATCAAGTATATAATTTGGTGTCAAATTAGAAATCAAGAATAGAAGGAAAGCAGGAATAACTACCAACAAGTGCAGACTGATCAACATACTGTTGATGAATTTTGTGTTAAAGAGGAAATCAAAGAAGAAGAAAAAAAAACTAAAGTTAAATGAAAATAAGGACACATCTACTAAAACACTTGAGACATGGCAAAAACGGTAGTATGCAATACATAACCCACATCAAAAATAAAAAGCTCAAATAAATATAATCTTAACTCTCATCAAAAAAAAGAACAAGGTAGGGGCCTCCCTGGTGGCGCAGTGGGTTAAGCAATGCACTATGAAGCAGACCACAACCACTGCAGCATGAGTTCGATCCCTGCCCAGGCCAGGGAGGGGACCCACATGGTGAAGCAGACCTCTCCTGCCTCGCCTACTGCTCCCCTCAGCAGTGTGTTTCAGTCAGTCTGCCTGTTCTGCCCCCTGCTCTGTCTCTGGTGAATCCTCTCACCTCCCTGGACTCTGGCCTGTATCCCAGCTCTTGTATGTATAAATAAATAAATCTTTAAAAATAAATAAAAGAACAAGGTAAAAGATGAACAAAGAAAACTAAAAGCCAATACAAAGAAGGAAATAACAATTTTTGAGCAGAAATATATATATATGTATATAATTCAAATAGATAGTCAAGACAATTAATGAAACCACAAGCTGGTTCATTGAAAAATATGAAAATAAGTTATGCCTAGTTATGTTCACAATAAAAGGGAGAAAACTCAAATATAATCAGAAAGGAAAAAGTTAGAACAGAGAATTGTAAGAAATTACTATAAATATTTGTGTGTGAGAGCTAATTAACCTGGAAAAGATGGACAAATTCTTAGAAATATTCAAGCATCCTAGCTTGAACTATGAAGATACGGAAAACCTGAACAATCAATAAGCAAGGATATTGAAATCAAAGTTCTACCAAACCTTCAAAGATGAACTGAGACTTGTACTTCTTACACTATTCCAAAAATTATGAGAAAATACTTCCAAACACATTTTTATATTGGTTACATTATCCTGATATGAAAACCAGAGCAAGATCTTATATCTCTAATCACATACAATTTTGTAATCATGTTACCCCAATAAAATTATGCATATATTATTTCATTGTTTTTGTTTCCCTAGTCACAAAGATAACATAATCACCTTGCTGATTACTTTTGAAGATTAAATAAGAATGTGTTAAATACAAAAAACTAGTACTTGGCACCTCATATGTGCCTCAGTTAACAAAAAATGAATAATTTTAATTATATTTTTATTTTGAATAATTGATATTTTATTCTAGTTTATATATAATTTCATATTTATGAGTGATATATAATCCCATATATAATTTGATTACAAAAAATTGAAATTGAAATTTACCCAATATCTAGTATTAGATCAACTAACTTGCAGAAATAATTTGTACTTGATAGGTCAGTGATATTCAGTTTCTCTTGGAAAATTGTAATGACAAATAATAAATAACTCATACTTCCTCTGTCCTCTAGTGCAAATCAGAAAATTTTAAATATAGTTAATGTGTCACTATTTGTCTCCATATTTACATGAATTTATAAAAATCTAATCTACAAGTCATTTCAGTCCCCCACTAATGTGGCAGTCACCTCCCAGAAGAATATCCTACAGAGCGATGATTTCACTAGTTTTCTGGAGGTTACCACTTAGTTTAATATCCTTCTCAAACTTTCACTTTTTACTTTTATCAGTCTTTATATTTTAGAAGTAGTCTACTAAAAAACAGCTTTTTTTTTCTTACACAACATCTAAATATTTATTGATACACTTGTATTTCTAACACATTTTTGCTTCCTACTTATTTAGACTTTCCTGTATTTTTTTCTAATTTTAATGTAATATTGTTTTTTATGTGGTTTATGTAAATAAATCTATTTTTATTCTCTTCTGAAACATGATTTTTAAAAATAATTAGAAAAGCAATTCTGTGTATTCATCGTTAGCCTAAATATTTTAACATGTACACTTTTAACTTGAGGGTTTAATGTAATATAGTTATTTTTTTAAAGTTATTTGAAATTTCCTTTGAGCTACCATTGGCTCTTTAACTGTTTTCTAAACAATCTAAGGACCTTGGATGCCTTATTTTCCTGGGTTTTAACTGTGTCCTTTTGAAAATTTCTACAATTTATATATTCTTTACATTTTATTATATTTACAATATATATTATATATTGCTATATAGCAAACATTTTATTAGATTTTTATATCTTCTTTCTTTACTCACCATATATTCTTTCATCTCCTATCTTCCTTTGTGGTTTGAGGATGCCTTTCCTGGAGATTTTCCTGTTTCTGCCTGATGCAAAAGAAAATTATAGCTGTCGTAATCTTTTTTTTTTTTAATGTTTCTTTTTATTAAAATATTTTAAAAATTACATATACTTGCCATTAATTGTAATCCCCATGTATTCCCCATCACCATCTCACCAGTGCACCATCACCTCAGTC
>JAGFMF010011830.1:1172716-1187233 GCA_019455555.1 Galemys pyrenaicus | reverse complement strand
CCACCAGGTGTCCCCAGTCTGTCCTTGTGTCCTCATTTTTGGTTTCTGTGTCTTTATTGCTGTTATTGTTATCATTATTATTGTTCTTATTCCTTTCCTATAGATATGTAGACAAGACATATAACTGAGACCTAAAGACACATAAGCATTTTTATGTATTGCATTTTAGAGCCCAATTGCCAAGATTCAGAAAAACAGGATTACCTTATTGTGGACTTAGTGGCTTTGTAGCAAACTCACCATTTTCTCATTCCCAGGTTGGTGATTGCTAACCTGACTGTCCCCCTGCATAGGCTTAAGTCTTTGTCCGCAGTCCCCTCACCTCCATCAGCTACTTTCATCTTCCTAGAGTGTGTGCTGCTTCTTATCTCCCACTGTTTTCCTAGCTTTACAGAAATGTCTTTAGCGGAGCAGCCATTCATTAGGTAACATTTTATACATTTTCTTTGGAGATCTGTATGTCTTGTGCCCACAGGGTTTGAGACTCTTTAATCTGCACCTTGTAAAATGTGAAACATTTAATTTCTTATCCTCTTTCAAGCTTCAGTGAAATTTTTCAGTTGTTTTACAAATCATATTCCTCAACCCTAAGGGTTCTATCCTGAAGGGACAAAAAGAGACATAATTTCTCTGCTTCCAAGTTAAAATTATTAATAAAACAAGGTAAAAAAGCCATTTATTTACTCAGGCAGTTCTCCCATGGCCATACGACCAAAGATTTTCCAAGCTGGGAAAAAAAAAATTTGAAGTGGAAGAAAAATTGTTATATGTTGAAAGGATATAGTCTAAGAGGTTATCCTGCCCTCCCTATTAACTTCAGTGTGGAGGGAATGATGTTATACTCCCCTAAACGTGTTTACATACAAGACTAGTGACAATGTCCCTTTTGTTCTGGACATCTGAGGAGAAAGCTTGGAAATTTTATTCAGTTCTTAGAAGGAAGTAGAAGAGGAAGGGATGATGAGATATCAAGGTTCTGAACCATCTTCAAAAGATAGTTCTGAAACCCAATCTACCATTTCCTGCCCCTAGATAGTCATAGAGCACAACTGAAAAAAAAAAAAAAAAAAAAGACTGAGACAGTTCTGTGTTTTTGACAAGGGGACATGGCACCAAAAGATTCCCTGGATCATATGGACAAAAACCAGAGACGAAGAAAAAAGACAGATTGGGAAAGGATAGCGGAGGTGCAGCCATTTGTATGCATTTTAGAGAATGTAAGCATGGAAAAATTGTAGAGCAATGCTTTTATTTCAATTATTTGGATGTAAGATGCTGTGTAACTCTCCCTATACCTCACCCATGCTTTACCTCTGCTATTGCGTAGATAAATTCTATGAAGAATGGTAGAGCAATTACTGAATTGACGTAAGTCAGAAATCACTGTTATTTGAGTACTTAGTTTGCTGCTATCATTTGAAACATCAGCTCAAAGTAGAATTTGTTAAATTGCAGAAAAAATAATTTTTTATCTGAATTTCTGGCTAGAAAACCCAACTGTATTGCTAATATGGATTTTATAATACAGTCCCATATTTGAATCTCCATTTCATTAATTTTTGGATGAACTTAGAATTTTTGTTGTCGTTCAGGATTCTGCTCAAATCTCACCTACTCAGTATCTCCTTTCTTGTCTTATCAGTATCCTATTTCTCTATAAAGATAACTTCCCTGTCACTTTACTATGGTTTTGTTTTTTCCTTCATAACTCTTACTACTGACTGATATTATAGATTTGTTTATTGTTGGCTTCTTCACAGAAATAAATCTTAGGACAATGAAGACTTTGTGGTGTTCTATATGGTATATATATATATGTATGTGTATATGTAAATGTATTATGTATTAATATACTATATACTACATTATATTTATACAGTGTGTGTGTAAGGTTATGTATTAGGCATTAAGTGTCACTATTCCCATCTCGTGTTTTCCTCATTCTTGTATCCCAGTTATTTCTGAGAATGTTTTAACAGATTGTTTTAACAATCCTAAAATAAAGAATTTACTGAATTTTGGCATTGAACAGGATATGAAGACTAGACTTTTTGATCCTAGTCATAGAAAAAAAACATTCAAAGAAACACTACAAATAATACTTTTCTATTTTACAATTTTAGCTATCCTTGGCCTTGCACACAAGTCTACTTTGAAGAAGTTTCCTTTATTGACTTATACATCATATTTTTTATAGGATAGGAAACAGGAAGTCAGGGTCTAATATGTTTTAGGTCAATTTACTGAAATTTTTATTTTTGGACTTCACAGGAAGATGCCCATGTTAATTTATGTGTTGTTATACCATCATCTGGTCCGAGCAAGGTCCTTCTCTAGTTTTTTCTATCTGAATATCTATCTATCTAGCTAGCTAGCTATCTCTTTGCTTTAAAACATGCATATTGCCGTATTGAATGTATGTTTTTTAAGTAACATGCATGGCATTCAGTTATACATATACATTTCATTCTTCCTTTTTTCATAAATCATTAAACCTAAGCATGTTGTTTGTATATTTCTCTGCCATTTCCAAGTATTGCGTAGTGTTCCATTCTTTCGTTTTTGTGACTACCACACCTTCCTTATCTCTTTTCTGTAAATGATAATCTCTATTATTAGAGCAAAAGAAAAGATCAGAAAGATTGTTTAATTCCTTGTGTATCATGATAGAATGAAATGCATAATTTAAGGAAATCTCAAACAATTGTGTTAATTCTACATTCTTTCTTTGACTGAAATTTGTTCAAGATACTTTTCAAACAACTCAAATATTATAATTCAAATATTTTAGATACAAATTATTAAATGTTAAATATTTAAATAAAAATAATTTTAAATTAAAAATATTAGCAACATTTTTCATATATATGTATTATAAGGAAATTCTTATATTCATGTTTCTATGTGAACATACACTCAAGTGTCTTTTCAAAAGGACAAAAGAATCTGAAGAGACTTTTTCCTGCTGTGAAGGACAAAAACTCAAGATAGTGTACTCTGACACAAAGTGCATTGCTTTGCCAATCTCTAAAATGTCACTTCATGGACAGCCTGCTGGGCTCGGCTCACAGCTACAGTGCCAAGACTGGTAATAAAAAAGAATAAAGGTTAATGAAGGCATTGGGTTATTTATTATCTTGAATAAAGTAGCCTAGGTTTTATCTGGATGGTTTGTTCAAGACATAAGGTCTTGCCTTTGATTTTCAACATTGTATTATTCTTTTCTTCAAGCTGTGAATTTTAATGCCTTTGCTAGGATGAGTCTTACCATGTTTATTAGATATGCAATTGTATCACAAAATGAATGAAGAAATCATAGATGTTGAAAAAACAGTTACTGCCATATATGAAAAATAAAATGAATTGTTCACAGCATACACTTTGAAATTCAGGATGGGAGGATGTTAACATTTAGCATATTTTTGTTGCACATGAACAATTTACTAAAGATTTAACTATGGCATTATGGTATGTTGGAAAACTAATCTTTTAAAAGGAATATATCATGCTCTGATTCCACACTTCACACTTAAGTTAACGCACTGCAATTTCACTAAAAAGAACGCAAACTCTGCCATAAAATTATCTTCTATCAACTGACAGGATATAATATGCCAGAAATACCTCATGTGCCCCAGTCAGGACCCCATCTTAAAGATTTCCTGTCAGTTCACAGCAAGTACACACACATACTATTCACCCCACAAGTGGTGATTATAGAATATTAAATTTTGAGGTATATGAAAGAGTTTAGGTCTTTGTTCTTATCTAGATTACGAATTGTTAAATTTAAATTTTCTACACAAACAGAAACCATGCCTTTGCTGTGATGGAAACGGTGACTTTTGAATCATCTTCATCACTTTAGATTTGCTCTCAAATAAGTGTTAACTATGAGGTCATATTTAAAGGACCATTTATGATTCTTACATTCTCTACTCCATCCTGTCAGAATAAAATATAAACAAATCATAATGCAAAAAATGAACATATCTTCCATTAGGTAATTTTTTTCTGTTTAAAGTTTCTTTTTAAAAAAGATTTATTTATGCATATAAGAACTGGGGTACAGTCCAAAGGTTCAGGGAATAAAAGGATTCACCAGAGACATTGGGTATCAGGACATGTGATCTACTGAAACATTCTGCTGAGAGGAGAGGCGGGAGACAAGTAAGGTCTGCTGCGCTATGTGGGTCACCTCCCTGGCTGGGGATCGAACTCGTGCTGCAGTGGCTATGACAGTTTCATAGACTGAGACTTAGCCCCTTGTGTCACCAGGGAGGCCACTGTTTAAAGTTTCTAACTTGATTAATATGATACCACAGACTGTAATTTACAGTACAATATTTTTCTGACTTTAACAGGAAGTATTTAGTTATCTCCTAGGATTACTCAGACCACTCATTTAATAATATCAACCACTACTCTATAATTGAGGATATAGGCCTTCAGGAAAAAAAATAGTAAATTCCATTGTAAACTATATCAGACAAATATCAAAGATTACTAGGAAAACAAATTTTAGAAAAGCTGCATAAAGTTTTAGAAAAGCTGCATAATATACAGAAGTGTTCATATGTAAGGGAAAACTCAAAAATAATTTTTTAACTTTTAGGTAATATTAACTTCTATAATCTTTAGTGAAAAGAAACGTTTATTATATCTTTTAAGAAGATTCAGAAAAATAAGGTAATCATTAGATATGTTAAAAATTTGTCTGGTATTTCTTCTGAGTAGAATTGTATGTTTTAATCTCCTTTAAATTACAAGTAACCATATGATTTCCTTGGGATAATAAAATAGGGACAAAAGTAATACATGGAAATTTTCACTGTACTTACTTTCTCTCTGCAGTGTTTGAGGTGGGGACTTCCCAGCCAATACAGGTTCTAGGGTGAGCACTTTCAGCAAGAAATCTTCCAGCTGATTCATGATGGATATATAACCTGAGTGAAATATGAAACTTTATGCTTAATTTTAATTTTAGTTATATTTTTACTATCACTAACATACGGTCATAGATACCCTTTCAGGTATACATACAACATGCTTTGACAAAAGAAATATACCACAACCACAACTGAATTGTCAAACATTTCTATTACTCTAACTAATGAAGTAATAAAGTAAGTCTTAATAGCAACAACTAGATTTTCTTTTTTCTAGAGGGGGAATTATATTAATAATATCTAGTTTCTATAAAATACAGAAAATAAGTCTCTTAATATTACTGGCAGCATGGTAAATGTTACCAAATTTCTAGAACAGAATTTAGAACTATATATCAAAAGTCTTGAATTATTATAACTTTTATACATTTTAAGTGACTAATATTTCTACATATGTAATAGTAATATACATAATAGAGAAAAGTCAGAAATAACTATATTAAATAATTGTCTTGCATCCTCATGAATTTACTGACACTATGCAATCATCATGGTTATAGATGATCGAGTAACATCAGGAAATATTCCAAAGTAATTTTATGTGGGAAGAAATACAAATTAGCAAATACTATATACGATAGAACCCAAAATTTACATATATATATGATTTTATATATATAAATATGATTTTTTTATATATATAAATATGATTTTATATATATAAAATTTACATATATATATGATTTTATCTACTAAATTCTTACAAAGTTAGCCTGTAAGAAAAATAAAGAATTGTTACAACATCTGAACTTTTACTGTAATTCATGTATATGTCCAAATCAAGTCAGTTAAGGTTATTGTATTTATCAAAAGTTCATATATTAAGAAAATTCTAAAAAAAATTGTTATATGGATATACCCCTTTTTGTTCCTTCATTCACTTTCTAGACTTTTTGTTTATTCCCAGTTTTCAAGTCTGCAAATAAAATTGCTATGAACATTAACACACATATTTATATGGACACATGCTGTTATTTCTCTAAAGTAAGTAGTGATGGAATGACTGAGTTATATTCTATGCATATATTTTTAACAGATAGATAAAACTCATTTACACAGTGATGGTAT
The DNA here is from genome assembly GCA_019455555.1 of Galemys pyrenaicus. Classification (NCBI taxonomy): domain Eukaryota; kingdom Metazoa; phylum Chordata; class Mammalia; order Eulipotyphla; family Talpidae; genus Galemys; species Galemys pyrenaicus. The sequence goes on along the minus strand of JAGFMF010011830.1, from coordinate 1,181,216 downwards.
CATTTTACATGCTTACAGTTTATAAGAGTTCAGTTTGCTCCATTCTCTCATTAACCATTTGCATATCAGTAATACTTGTTCTTACTTTGAAGAATATCACTGAAACTATGATAGGAATTACACCGAATCAGTATATGCTTTGGGTAGGATAATTTTAAGATGTTAATTTTTCCAACCTGTTAGCAGGGTATATCTTTCCTTTTCTTTGTCTTCTATTCCTTTTAACAATGACACAGTTTTGTGTCTTCTATTCCTTTTAACAATGACACAGTTTTCACTGTACAGGTCCTTCACCTCCTTTTGTAAGTTTGCTGCTAGTTTTGTTTTTTTGATGCAATTGTATATGGATTGTTTTCTTGACTTCTTCCTCTTTTAGCATGTTGTTTGATAAAGGAACACACTGATTTTTGTACATTGATTCTGCACCTGCCAATTTTTGATTTATTGTTCCAATTAGCTTTTTAGTGCAGTCTTTAGGGTTTTTTTATGTAAATTATGTCATCTGCAAATAGTGATGGTTTAGTTCTTTTCCAATTTGGACTTTTAAAGTACCTTTCTCTTGCCTAATGTCTGTAGCTTGGAATTTCTTTACTATGTTAAATAGGAATAGTGAATGTGGACACCCTGTTATTTACTAGATCTTACTGAAAAAGCTTTTAGTCTTCACCATTTACACTGTTATCTGTGGGTTGTCAAATATAGCCATTATTATGTTGATTTATGTTACAGTTATCCCCAGTTTGTTGAGGGTTTTTATAATAAATGGATATTTAAACTTATGAAATACTTTCTCAGTATCTACTGATATGATCACGTGTTAATGGTTTCATATTCTTTGAATAGATGCTCAGGAGTAGGATGTTGAGATCATACAATATTTTCATCTTTAGGATTTTAAGGTAAATCTGGATCACTTGCTAAAATAGTTGCTCCAGGTTATATCCCCCTCAAAATCATAATAGGGTTCCTCTTCCTCTACATCCTCTCCAGCACTGTTGTTGGGATTTTTAAGATTTATTTATTTATGTATACAAGAGCTGGGGTGCAGGGCAGAGGTGCAGGGGTGGTGAGAGGATTCACTGGAGACAGAGTGGGGTGCAGAACAGGTGGATCCACTGCTTATGGGAGCAGCTGGCTAAATACACTGCTGAGAAGAGCAGCAGGCTAGACAGAAGAGGTTTGCTGAGCAATGGGATTTTTTTTTTTTAATATGTTATTCTCACAGTATGAGGTGAGGTCTCACTGTGGTTTTAACCTGCAACTTCCTTATCAAGAGTGATGATGAGAAATTTTGCATGTATCTATTAGCCTGATTACCCGTTTTGGTACCAACATTTACTAGTTACACTAAATTAGAAGGAACCCAAGAGTGGAGAGACATAGCAAGAAATACTATTCTTGTATTAGACAAAGAAAAAATGAAAAATATCAGACATAAAAAAGAGGCAAAGTATTCTTAAATGATGGAGTAATGATAGAATTAGAAAATCACTATTTTGTATTAACAAAAAAATAGTATTAAGTCAGGGAGTCTCAAAATGTGGTTTGACAATCCCTGTTATTCTAAGAACTTTTTAGTGGATCCAGGATTCCTCTGTTTTCAGGATGCATATCTGTCTGAGGTTATATTTTTTTCCTATACTTTCACCAAAATAGCATATTGTAACATTGAATACAGAAACACACATGTGAACTTAGTTATATTGAAAGAGAAGTTAAAGACTTCTGAAACTGTGAAATAATGCTACTTTTCTCACTTTTTTTGTTTTTGAAAATATAGTTATGTTGATAAAATATATTTTATATTAACATATATAACTATAAACATTGAACAAATGAATGTATATAGGATATGGCACATAAACAAGTTTGGGATACCCTTTCCTATCCAGCAACAAAAAAATCATGTTAGGGCCTCTCTGGTGGCATAGGTGATTAAGTATCAGCGCTATCAAGCTCTCACTGGCGTCTGTGACAAGAGTTCCACCCTTGGCCAGGGAGATAACCCACATGGTGCAGCAGATGTCTCCTGTTTTGCTTACTGTCCTCCCTTACTGCCCTATTTCAGTAGATCTTCCTGTTCTGCTCCCTCCTGTCTGATGAATCCTTTCATCCCTGCGCCTCTGACCTACATCCCAGTTCTTGTATGCATAAATCTTTTTTTTTTAAATTCACATCAAAGCAATCCTCACCATAAAAGAGGAAGAATGGCACTTTTACACTTTCAGATCTCAAACTACAGTGCCATAATAATTAAAATACATGGTACTGGAAAATAAACAGACACACAGAACAATGGGATAGAACAGAGTTCCCAGAGATAAACTCACACCTATATGGTTACTTGCTATATTAAAAAGAGCCAAGAATATACACAGGAACAAGAAAAGCCTCTTCAATAGGTGGTGCTGGAAAAATTGGAAAGTCACATGCAAAAGAATGAAATTAGATCACTATCTCACAACACAGATTAAAATCAATTCAAGTGGATAAAAGATTTGGATATAAGAACTAATACCATAAAGTACATAGAAAAAAGTATAGTGCTAAACACTTTACAGCATATGCTTCAGTAACATCTTTGTGACTGTCTCCAGCAGCAAACAGGGAACATAAACAAATGAGAATTCATATAGCAAACTTCTGCACAGCAAAAGAAAAAAAAAATAATAACCAAAATAAAAAGACACCCTACTAAATGGGGAAAAATTATTTTCAGACCTTACATCTGAAAAGGGGTGATGTCAAAGATTTACAAATATACTACTATAAAAAGAAAACAACTAACCCAATTACAGAACAGGCAGAAAATTACATAAGCACTTCTCCAAAGAGAACCTAAAGCTAGCCAGCAGGCACATTAAAATAATGCTCATCATCACTTGTCAGAGAAATTCAAATTAGTACCATAATAAAATAACATCTCACAGTTGTGAGGATGGCCCATATCAAAATACCATAACAATACAAGGAAAAAAATATAATACAATATAAGGAGAAAAAGAACTTTACTGTTGATGGGAATATAGACTTGTTCAACCTCATGGAAAACAGTATGGAAGTTTCTCAAAAAACTGCAAATGGATCTGCCATACGACTCAGCAATTCCAATCTTAGGTGTTATAAATAAGGTTGGTCAGGCTTTTATGCCATTAGCCTCTACAGCTATCACCTGCAGCTTTAAACTTGTTAACAGAGAGAGCACTTTCGTGTGGCACACACATGCCTGAGTATAGACAACTGAGCATGGGTATGTGCATACGTGCAAGTGTGTACACAAAGAGATCAGGGATATAAGTACAATGTTACTCAGAAATAGCTATGTCAGAATGACTATAAGAGAACAAGCAACTACAAAGGAAGAGACCATGCCAGAGGAAGAGAGAATGCCAGAGAAAGCCCAAGAAAAGAGCATATAGAGATTTGTGGTAGGTCACAAGTTGCTGTCTCCCTGCAGACTTGTTATACCTGCTTACCAATGAAACCTGTGAAAATTATTTCAAGGGCTCCAAAATCTCCTTCAAATTGCTAGAACTGATAGTGAACCCACTTGGTCTAAAAGGCTTGCAAAATAGGTATCTAGTCAAAGAACACAAAGTCACTAATTTGAAAGGAAATTTGTACTCCCATGTTCACTGGAGTATTGTTTACAATAGACAAGAGGTAGAAACAGCCTAATGCCCCAAAACAGCTGAATGGATTAGGAAGACATGATACACGTGCACAAACATGCATGTATGTACACATGCATGTATACACACTGGAATATTATTCAGCTGTCAAAAAAGAAAAACTCTTGTCATTCATGACAAAATGGGGGAAAACTGGAAGGTCTGAGATTAAGGGAAATCGGACAGAAGGACAAAGAAATACCAAATGGTGTCACTTATAAGTGGAAGATAGAAGAAAAAAGTCCACAACAACAAAGGGTCAAATAATTTCAAAAACTAATCCTTGAAATCTGACTGTGGAATGGGGTTACTAGAGGGATAAGAGCAAATAAGGGCGGGGTAGTGGTGCACTCTAGGTTCTTTTGTGGTGGGTACACTATGGCAACAATTCCTGAATGGGGAATCCTACACTTACATTATGGAAAAAAATTTTGGAAAAAAATTATGCAAACCAATATTTTTGCAATAAAAATATTTTAAAGTAATATTACAAAAATTTATACTAGCTTCACTAAAAGTATAAACTACAAATTTCAAAGGAACCATTAAAATATTCTGACCATAATGCAATTTAACTAGAGAATTATAACAACTAGTATATGCATTCTTTCAAATAAGAAATAAATTTCATTTAAACTTTAATTTAGACAACACAAAGAAAGAGAACTATAGGCCAATCTCTTTAATGAACACTGCAAAAATCCTAGCCAATAGAATCCAACAGTGCATCACGACCAAGTGGGACTTATTCCAGAGGCACAAGGATGGTGCAATATCCGAAAATCAATCAATGTAATCCAACATATCAACAAAAGGATAAAAACCACATGATCATATCTATTGATGCAGAGAAGGCATTTGACAAGGTTCAACATCCGTTCATGATGAAGACTCTTGAAACCCTTGGGATAGAAGGACCATATCTCAACACAATAAAAGCTATATATGACAAACCCACAGCCAATATTATCCTCACTGGTAAAAAATTGAAAGCATTCCCTTTAAGATCAGGAACAAAAAGAATGCCCACTCTGTCCCCTACTATTCAATATAATACTGGAAGTCCTAGCCAGAGCAATAAGACAGGAAAAAGAAATAAAAGGCATCCAAATAGGGAAAGAAGAAGTAAAGCTATCACTATTTGCAGATGATATGATAATATACTTGGAAAACCCTAAAAGCTCTATGGAAAATCTAATTAAAATAATAAACCAGTTTAGCAAAGTAGCAGGTTACAAGATCAATGCACAAAAGTTAGTAGCCTTCCTATATACAAACAACCAATCTGAAGAAGAAATCAAGAAAAATATTCCTTTCACAATTGAGGCCAAAAAAATAAAATACTTGGGAATAAACCTAACAAAAGACGCAAAACACCTATATAGATAAATATATAGAAAACTATTAAAAGAAATAGAAGAAGACATGAAGAAATGGAAAGATACCCCTTGCTCATGGATAGGAAGAATAAACATTATCAAAATGGTCATACTTCCAAAAGCAATTTACAGATTCAATGACATTTCCAATAAAAATCTCAATGACATTCTTCAAAGAAATCGAACAAATATTGATGAAATTCATATGGAGACACAGAAAACCTCATTAGCCAAAACTCTCCTGGCTAAAAAGAAGGGGATTGGAGGTATCACACTCCCAGACTTCAAACTTTACTACAAAGCAATAGAAATTAAAACAGCTTGGTACTGGAACAAAGCCAGACACACAGACCAATGGAACAATATAGAAAGCCCAGAAGTAAAACCACACATATATGGACACCTGATCTTTGACAAAGAAGAAAGAATATGCAATGGAACAAGGACAGCTTATTCAATAAATGGTGCTGGCAAAACTGGTCAGCCACATGCAAGAAAATGAAACTAGACCACTACCTTACACCATGCACAAAAATTAATTCAAAATGGATAAAAGATTTGAATGTAAGACCTGAAACCATAAAATATATAGAGCAAAACATAGGTAAAACTCTACAAGACATACATCTCAACAATGCCTTTGAAGATGCACCCCCCAAAACAATAAAAATGAGAAGATAAACAGATGGGACTATATCAATTTAAAAAGCTTCTGTCAGCAAAAGAAACATTAACCAAAATGAAAAGACTCCCCACTGATTGGGAAAAAAATCTTTGCACCCCATACAACTGACAAGGGACTGATCACAAAGATATACAAAGAACTCATAAAACTCAAGAAAATCAAGGCAAATGATCCAATCAAAAAATGGGCAGAAGAACTTAAAAGACACTTCTCCAAAGAGGACATACAAGTGGCCAACAGGCATATGAAAAAATGTTCAACACCTCTCATAATCAGGGAAACGCAAATTAAAACCACAATGTGGTACCACCTTACACCGGTGAGAATAGCACTCATCAAAAAAACCAAGAACAATAAATGTTGGTGAGGATGTGGAGAAAAAGAACTCTACTACAATGCTGGTGGGAATGCAAGTTAATCCAACCACTATGGAAGGCTGTATGGAGGTACCTGGTCTACTAGAGATGGAACTACCATATGATCCAGCAATCCCACTCCTAGGGATCTACATAAAGGACACAAAAACACAGATCCAAAAGAGCACCTGTATGCCTATGTTTATTGCAGCACTATTTATAATTGGTAAGACCTGGAAACAACCCAAATGCCCAAAAGTAGACGACTGGATCAAGAAGATGTGGTATATATACACAATAGAATACTATTCAGCAATCAAAAATGATAAACTAGGGCCATTTATAGGAACATGGATGGAATTGGAAGGAATTATACTCAGTGAAACACATCAGAAGGCAAAAGAAAAATATCGGATGGCTTCACTTTTAGGAGGAATTTGAAAGAACAACTACAATAAAGATAAAAAAGGAAAAAAAAACAAAACAAGAGAAAGCTCAAGGAAATAGGCAATTACAACCAAAACTAAACAAACTCAACAAGATCAAAGTTAAAGATATGGGCCTCCCTGGTGGCACAGTGGGTTAAGCAACACACTATGAAGCAAACCGCAGCCACTGCAGCACGAGTTCGATCCCTGCTGCCGGCCAGGGAGGGGACCCACATGGTGCGACAGACCTCTCCTGTTGTGCCCGCTGCTCCCCTCAGCAGTGTACTTCAGTTGATCTGCCTGTTCTGCTCCCTGCTCTCTGTGGTGAATCCTCTCACTCATCCCCCACACCTCTGGCCTGTACCCCAGTGCTTGTATGCATAAATAAATAAATCTTTAAAAAAAAAAAAAGGTAAAGATAGACCAAAGGGAACATGGTGGGGGCGGAGGGAGGGCAGGGCAAAGACATCAGGGAGGAGGGCATAAATAGCACAAGGGACTGAGGTAGGTGAAATGGTGGTGGGAACTCCCTGGAGACTACAAATGTTGTCAAATACAATTAAATAAATCTAATTAAAAAATAATAAAACCTTAATTTAATTAAGAAATAACAATAAAAAGAAGAAAATGTCCAAAAAGAATAATGAAAATACTTTCTAGAAAGTAATGTGTAAGGACATAGTTGAAAGAGAAATAAAGGAAAATGTTTGCCCTTATTTGCATTTATTAAGAAATAAGGATGGTCAGAAATATACAGAATTGAGTATCTGTTTCAAGGAATTTGAAACAGAAAACAAAGTAAACTTTAATAGGTATAAGGAAAAGTACAATATAGATAAAAGCTAAAAAGAGTAAATCAAAGATATAGTAATATATATTATTAATACTTTGTTAATTACCTCAAAAGGGTAAAAACAAATGATAAACATCTGGTAAAAATAATTTTGAGGAGGGTGCTTGAGGAAGCACATAACCTATAATAGAAATGAAAAAATTGGTGATGCTAAAATAGACATTATATATAAAAGATTATTATAATTAATTTTTGACAATTTAGATGAAATGGGCCATATTTCAGAAAATATTAATATTAAAAATTGATATAATACCTAGGAAAAATTAATAATAACCACCACTGTATTGGCACAATTATGCCACCAATGTCTTTTTTTCTGATTCCAAATTTCATACCCAAATTTTCTCCTCTTTTAAGATGAGTCTTGCTTGGTTTGAGTCTGTTGACCTTTTTACTATATTTCTAGTAATAAGCTGTTGGTAACATTGTCATTTACATTTCCCAATGTCTTTTTCAAATTTTCTATTCAATAGTATTTTGAACATTTTGAGTTTTTTCAAATGAGAACAATTCCAAATTAATGATCCTTTTTTCTCAAATGATATCAAATGCTTACATAACACATTACAGCAGACACTCACCAGCCCAACTGAAATCACATGCAAAAATTCATTTTTAGCTGAAACTAATTTGAATATCCTGAAGAGATTCTACATCTATCAAGCTAATAATAATCTATTTGAAGAAGTGTTCAATTTCCAGTGTCTTGTAGGGCAAGGTGTTGACATTTCTGAGGGAAAATGAGTATCTGAAAGATTGATGTTCTCTATTAATCAAAAAATACACAAACCTAGACAGCAGAGACAGAGATAATTAAACATCCTCTCACCTTGACCCACTAACACTCCTCAAACCTACATCAGGTGAATCCCTTCTGGAAGCTAAAAAGAAAATACTCAATGGCTGTGCTTATTTCATATAACCTGAAGGCAAACTCCTGTAATCACAGTTACAGCCTGGAACCAATTTGTTTCTTGCTAGTTTTTCTGTATTTATGTGGGCATGTCTATTTCCTCTTTTTATTCATTTTCTTTTTTTTTTTTTAAAGATTTATTTATTTATGCATACAAGCACTGGGGTACAGGCCAGAGGTTTGGGGGGTGAGAGGATTCACCACAGAGAGCG